>CM042426.1:9722941-9992941 GCA_023631565.1 Gymnocephalus cernua | reverse complement strand
TAAAACTGCTCCTCAACTGAGCCATTAAATTCTACAAAGACGTGCTGAAAAATTCACAAGAATACTCCCTGAGAAATCTGGATGAGAGCCACTGGGTGAGAGGTATGACTGAGGTAAAACTAACTGCCCTGATACTCAAGCTAGTAGATGCCCAAACATAAACTAATAGAAACTGGATTATCTCCTTCCCCCAGAAGGTGTCAATTTTGAAAACAAATCTTTGTTTACCAGTCTACAATCCTGTCAAAAGCACTTGATTAAAATGCAGTTGCTGGGTGAATTCCATGTAACTTCAAAACAACAGACCAATTTAACAATTTTAAAATGCACTAATGTATTTCTATTTCTCAAGTGTTTGTTTTCATATAGGGGAACTCTTAATTGTGAGTATGTTTGTGTGCGCGTGTGTGTGTGTGTGTGTGTGTGTGTGCGCATGCGTGCGTGTGTGTGTGAGACAGACATGGCATGTAAGAACCCCGTGACTGTCTAATTGTCACTGTTATATACAGTACATTCTGTTTTGTTTTGATGCTAATAACCCAGCTATTACATTTTTCTTTTTTACAGTTTAAAAATAGAATATTTTACAGGTGAAATTTAAAGTTACTTTTACAGAATTTAGAGTTTCAAAACTTGGCCACAAACAGAGCACGAAAACAAAAAAGCCAGTAGCTCCAGTTTGCTTGACCACAATCTGATCAGTGAAACACCTGTTGGGCCTCCCACGTAAACAGACTGTATTTATATAGCGCGTTTCTAGTCTTAACGACTACTCAAAGCGCTTTTACATAGTACAGGAACCATTCACCATTTACACACATTCATACACTGTGGCTGAGGCTGCCGTGCTAAGTGCTCATCAGATAAACATTCACACACATTTACACTCCAACGGGTGCAACCTTCCGATTGGCAGGCAACCGCTCTCCCACTGAGCCACAGCCACCCCACGTAAAAGGTGAAAGTTAATAGTTGGCCGAACACAGGAAAACCAAGTATTGGTCCCTACATGGCAGAATAGAGACACATGCCTTGTCAGGTACAGATTTTGTTCTGTGAGACATTACTTCAAGCCAGTACTCCACCTGCTAAAGCGGAGGGATTTGAGCATCAAAGTGCAACCAAAGGTTACCTGACAGGACTAATAAGATCCATCCAATATGACCCTCTTGACTCTTCAAGACCAGGGACACTACACAGGCAAGGGGTGTGTGGGTCCAAGAAGGACCCACAAGCCCAACAGCTGCTTTCTTTGACAGACATGCAATTGATTAAATGCAATGGTAGCTGCATAGTTGATTTTGACAACGATGTGGCCGTCCATTAAGTAAACTGAGAACCTTAGAAAACTGGTAAACTGAAAAAGACTTTTGAACATTGCAGCCACCAGAGCACTTTCATAGAGGGCATTTAGCACAGGAGGACACCCTGGTGACATGCCACAGAACTGCCCTTAAGCTTTCTACCCACCTGAGAAATGTGAAGATGTTTTAAAGAATAGATCTTAGTTTCAGAATTTTTCTATTGGCTACCATCACATGCACTTCACCCTCCATTTGTCCGTCTCCGTTTGTATACATTGTATACAAACTGTCATTGTGGGCTCTACATGCAATAAATTGGTATTGTACTGTCCCAAAACACAAATGTCCATGTCAAGAAATACTAGTTTGCAGACTTCAAACAGGATGAAGAAATGACACAGACACAGCCCTGATTCTGCCTGATACAAATAGTGTTTTGTCCAACCGGCCTAATGAGAAATACCAGAAGAATTTAGGGATTAAGACACCATGGAGAAAACATCACAATTACTCTTCCTCCTCATACACACTAACAGAACAACACCAACATTTTTAGATCTTAAACTAGACCAGCACTACTGCGTCAAATATTGTCTTGTTTTTCTGTGACAAAGCAGCTCAGCGGTGCATCGATCTGGGCAGCAGGGTGGCCACAAAAGAAAGTCATCACCACATCCAGATGGTAGCTATGCCATCATATGGTGACATCACACCACCAGAGTCAAGACCCAAGGTGAATGAAAGCTCGTAGAATTACATTCTGTAGAAAGAGCAAGTCACTTGAGTATCAACAACTAATCTGTTTTTTAGACCTCTGACTATATACCCATGTTTGCCATCATAAGAAAGAAAAGCTCCTTGTTAATTTTGCCCACCAAAATTGTTAATGTCTTTCGTATGGCAAATATAGTCAAAAATGTCCAATCAATCTATCCAAATTCTGCGGCAGAGAAGCTGCATTCTCATTTTGGCCTCAGTGTCCTTCAGCCTCCAGGGAGGGAAAAGCTTGCTTAACACCTACAGTGCACATGGAAGACACACTATGTGCAAGCTTAACGGTTTCACCTGGTCTGACCCTCTTCCATCCAATATAAAATATAATGTCCCATGTTTTTGCAGTTGTTTATGCTTTTGCTGTTTGATGTATTTTTAATTTTATTTTAACAAAGGTCTGACCTTATATCCAGCATCTCAAATTGTGTTCTTATGATAACCCCAAACAATAATACAAAGCATTGTGTGCTGGTTTTCGTGTTTTTGTAAAAACAATAATGACATCACAGGGTGAAGAAATGACCTTTCAATATGGTACTTTTTGCACAGTGCATCAAAAAATGGCTAAGAAGACCAACAATAGAGGACTGGGTGTTTAGTAAACAAAGACTGACTGTTAGACCTGCTGGACAAGTGCTGATACTGTCACATAGCACAAGCCAGCTGTGCATTTTATGTTGACTGTCAGTTTTTTTTCATAGTTGTTTTTCAGTGGCTACACTATAAAAAGACACAAAGGCGGGTTGTGTAAGTTCATACTAAAATTATGGAGCATAAAGTTTTCTGTAAAAGTTACTTTGAGTTCAATACAGAGGAAATCTGTGGTAATTTCCGGATTAGCAGCTGGACATGCTATATCAATGTTGAGGTATTAAAATCATTAAACGCCACTACACTGAAAAGAGTGGAGCGGTATGTTTTAATAGCTGAACACAGAATGATGTAAAGATTTCGTAAGTTTATTATCACATATACTCTATAATCAAATTTTTAAAACAATCAATCAAACCCACTTACTCACTCCCTCATAAAACGTATTCACCCACACATTTTCTCTCACATGGCTCTGCAAACTGCTGCTCACGACAAGCAAATGTTTGTGTGCTTCTATCGTTTTCTCTGCTCCCTCTGTCCGTGTGACAACACATTGCTGTTTGCCCATGTGATCATGAAAGTGCACTCTAGCAGAAATATATTTTCATTATCATCACTGGTAGTGGCAGCACGCTGCTAAAGAATGTTTATAGAAGAAGCACGGACTTCTTTCACTTTTTGTAACTATACAACTATCTGTACAGGTCTAGGCACCTGGCCAAAGTATTTTATAGGAGATATATTATATGGCAATTAATCTAAAACATCCATCTAAAACACTGGTAGTAAACGTAACTTCTCTTGTGGCTATCATCTGTTTTTGCCTCCTTGACCTAAACTGCGATTAGCTGTTATTGGAGTTGCTTTAGATTTAGCCCAACAAAAACTCACAACCATAATAACATAAAACAAAAGACAGTAAAAACAATAAAATGTTGGGAGCAAACAAACCAGTCTGCTGTCTTCACACTACAGTAAAACCGACTGCACAGCTATAGCCAAACAATTCCCTCTGGGGATGAGGAATGGGGGCAAGCGTGGCAAACGCTAGGTTGAAAACATTTGACAGCTAAATTATGCATCGTCACATATGGCAGGATAGAATCTTGGTCTATCTGAGGTTGAAATGGTTAATGATTGGCCTGGAGGGAGCCTGCATGACTGAATGCATGAGGACATAGGCTGTTTCTAAAGCAACAAATGGCAGTTCCTTGTTTTTTCAGGACATTTTGTGTCCACAGCTGTTCAATTGTGGTTTTTGTAATATCTTGTGTATATTGTGCATAATGAGTGGTAACTGAGTTGGCCTAAGGACTAACCAACTTCCTATGTGTAGTCCCGAGCAATGACAACATATGTTATGTAATTATACATAATGCATATCCAATGCATTTTTACATGTCTTACCACAGACAGAATATATTGCGTTTAATAACATTTTCAAGAACCTTTATTTTGACAGATTTTTTCATGTGGAGTAATAGCGCACTAGGGGACTAATACTATACTGTATTTAAAACCATGAACAATCAAAACTTAACAGTGGCAAGATGACACACTTCCATCTACATTTATTTATTTATTTATTGTTTAAGATTATTTTTGGGCATGTTAGACCCTCACTTACATGACAGCTGAAGACATGAAAGTGGTGAGAGAGAGGGGGAACGACATGCAGCAAAGGGCCGCAGGTTGGAGTCGAACCCGCAGCCACTGCGTCGAGGAGCAAACCTCCGTATATGGGCGCGCGCTTCACCAGGTGAGCTACCCAGACGCCCAACGTTTAGTTATTTAGACAAAATGCAAAGCTGGTAAAGTAGATGCAAGTGTGCAAGATAAACAGAGGATGTTGGACTGGCAATCCTATTGGGCTGATTGGACAGCTGACCAAACTGGCAGTCTGAAGTAAGCCATCGATGGGTGCAACAACAATGATCATGGTCCAGCTCTAAGGCCCTATCCTAACCATACACACAGAGGAAGCTTGTCACTGTGTTCTTGAAATATTAATGGGACTGAAATCTTCCGCTATTGCTCTCTCTCTCTCTCTCTCTCTCTCTCTCTCTCTCTCTCTCTTTATCTCTCTCTCTCTTTATATATCTTTCTCTCTCTCACTGGCTTGGAGAGAAAAGCAGCCGTAACTCTATGCAGGCTCACCCATTGTCTCGCAGGTGCTATCAAATGACAGAGCAACTGACTGGGCTATAATGAAAGTTCTCTTGGCTGTGTGCTTGTCTTCCTGCATTAACAGGTTGACTGACAGGCTTGTTGTGGGAGAGGATCCATGTGACAATCCACACATGCAAATATGTAAAATAAAATAAAACCCTAAATGTAATGCTCGTTCACAACAGTCAGCTGATGTTTGAGCTAGGCTGAACAATTACTTATCTGCAGTCCAATGATGTAGGCATAGTAACAGCTATCGGTAGATTACAGGTAGCTGCTGAAAACCTGTAACTTCTGAGGAGGCAGAAGATCATTTTATCATTCAAATACTGCTATCTGTATTGTAACTGTGAATATGGCAATCCCTACAAACTGGAAAACAGTCTCAATCTCTCAGGAAGTCATCGTTAAATTCAGCAAATATGATCGGCTCAGCTTAGGCTGCAAGAGTTGACGTCTTGGCTGTATGGTTAACACAGTGGGAGGTGGATGGGAAGTGCTCAGTGTACAGGGTCTCACTTAACTAAAGCATAGCCAACAGCATCATGTTAACACAGACAGTAAATCAGTCCTCATGACCTTAGAGAGAAATGTAATCCTCAGTATGGTAGAGACATCGGTGCTTGTATTTAGTTTAATAGAGCAGAAAACCAGAGTTAATGTTCTGTAAAAGAGATTTTGGTCATTTTTTTATACATAACATGTCAGGACAAATGTTTTTTACCGCTAGGCTTTTGTCAGCATTTGGGCAATGGTCTTTACAGTTTCAGGGTTAAATTACAAAATAGTTTTAGAGTTTTTTGGCAGAGCAGCAGTATGTGCCTCAAACAATAGGGGAAATGCCAAAATATGTTACCTTGACGACTGGGTGGCCACCGGATGCTGCTTTGACGGCTCCTCGGCTGCCCTCAGTCTCATAGTGTGCTCTGTGGTGGGCTTTGGGTTGAACCTCTATCTTCAGGTCATACTGGCCAAACTGGCTTGGCAGCGGCCAATCTAGAGGAGGCAGTGAGGAGGTCCTAAAGAGAGAATACCACAAGCATGCACACATAACACACACACACACACACACACACACACACACACACACACACACACACACACACACACACACACACACACACACACACACACACACACAAAGAGAAAGAAGAGATTAGACATTTGGTATGAAACCATTATCACATATAATGTGTTAAAAAAGATTAATTTAATGCATGAAGTGGAAACTTTTGTGGTTGTAGTAAATGCCAAAAACTGACCTGAAGTTCAAGACTGAGAGCACGAAATCTTATCAATGATGAAGAAAGAACATATCAACAGCTTGAACAGTACAAATTTCCCTCAGAAAATCTGCTTGAGTACGGTATTCACACCTTCACATTTTCCATATTTCAAAATGTTCTGTACGTATGTGAATCACTGTGATACCACAGAGTAGGGTCAAGCAAGACAACCTCCTTTTCTACTTTAAGGCTGATGACGATCTTAAGGCTGTCTAAAAAACATCCAAAAGCTGAAAAGGTGGTATTCCCCTTTCATGGTCTGAGAACAGCATAAGAAATAGGTGTCAAATGGGGGTATAACATGCAGTGTGCTTTGCCCCATTAGACAGTGAATCACTAGAATGCCCACATGCATTAATCCTGTTCTTTAACATAACTCTTGTAAAAGGGCAGGTTAAGACTTTAAGGTTGAATCATTTTCTACAGGGGGGTTTTTCTGAGTCTTCTGTGTGGGTCAAGGAATGGATGGTTGGATGAGAGTGTGTGTCAGACAGTGAGTAAATTAGTGTTTGTGTGTGTGTGTGTGTGTGTGCGTGCGTGTGTGCGTGCGTGCGTGCGTGCGTGCGTGTGTGTGCATACTGTAAAAGTGTATATTTTACGTGTAGTGCACCACAGGGACTGGCATTGTGTGTTTTTCCTCCCTGCCTTTTTTTAATCTGTCCAGGCCACAATCATATTTGAACAGCTGCACTCCAAAATAAAAAAAACCTCTATGACCTTCTCCACAGAGAAACTGGGTCTCTCCATCTGAGTGAATTAGATCAGTTTATCCCCAAAACATCTTGTAAATTCTGGCATCAACCATTAACCAAATCGTAACCTTTTCCAAATGTTGTATGTATTTTTTATGTTGATGATAATTTATTTCATTATATTCAAGTACAATCCCATCCCATCTCCAAACTCCAAAAATGGGAGGTAATCTGGTCCAAATGTATATCTTCAAATCTTCAAATGTTACCAAAACAAATTTCCAAAAAGATGGTTAATCTACAGTTTAGTTATGTTTGCTAAATTTTCCTCACTGGTTTACTTTTGCTTATTTTTTACTGCTTTTTATTCTACTCTGTAATATCTGTACTAAATCACTACAGTACATGTTTAACTTGATGATGTACTTTCTGTAGATTGTAGTAAAAGCCGCAATGTAAACCTTTGTCACATCTTGACAGTGTAACAGAATTAATTATTCTAGATCCAAGAAGTCTACTGTAGAGCAGCACAAGCTGTATGTGTGTGTGTCATCCAGGTGTTTTGTCTGGCAGCAGATACAACGGGCCATTGTTTTTTTTTAGCACAGCAGTATACACAATCACAAATTAAACTGTGTGTGTGTGTGTGTGTGTGTGTGTGTGTGTGTGTGTGTGTGTGTGTGTGTGTGTGTGTGTGTGTGCATGCACACTCCCACTTTGTCCATGCATGTGTATGTGTATCTCTACATCTATGACTGTGTATGTTAGGCCTGAGTCAGTGAATTGACTGCAGATGCACAAGCTGTCTCATGGTCCAAGAGGCTACACACTCTCTACCACAGTGTTGGCCACTGTCGGCTCTTTGTGCAACCTGTCACACGGTGGCACAAGCTTTTATACAAGACGGTAAAGGCTCCTAGCATGCAAACGCACTCTAAAGTCTAAACTGCATGATAGATCTTTGACAGTACAAATAATTCTTAAGGGAAAGTTTGTAAAGTTTTAGCCAGCATAGCTGACTCCCTTAATGATTTCCTTTCCAAACGCCTGTCAAGTGCTGGCTAAGTGCAGACCGATCTGATCAGACCGAATTAAAGACGTGAGTCAGGCTTTCAGTGGAGCCATTTCACTTCATAAACTGCCTTAAAGACTGGCACCAAAATCAAGGAAAGACTGCATTTTGAAATGAAAAGGCATGTGTCTGATCTGGAACAAACTTCCAGAAAATTGTAGGTCGGCACCAACTCTCAGCTCTTTTAAATCAAGGCTCAAGACCTATCTTTTTGACGTTGCCTTTTTTTGCCTATTGCACTGCACTGTGAATTGTATTCCTGTATTCTATTTGTTTTTAATTTTGTATTAATTTCTAAATGTGTTTTAATGTTTTATGTAAAGCACTTTGAATTGCACTGTTGCTGAAATGTGCTATATAAATAAAATTACCTTGCCTTGATATTTTCTAAAGGTTTTGAGCAGCTAAATGCAGTCTTGTCGTTCGGAATCTAACTGAGCTACATTCTACAGATTCTCCTACCACATATGACATGGAAATGTCAAGTAAAACCATTTTAGGTTATACCTTTTTACATAAAGACTGACCAGGTTGTGCAAATCACATATACGTATACCACAAATAGTTGTCATCATGATGGTTGACATAATACTATGCTTCAAAACTAAGTTTTAACTGTATGGTTATCTGTTCTGAGTAACTGTGGTAATGAATGTATAGTCTGTTGTAGTGTCTGAATAGTTAGATTTTCAAACAAGATTTCCACCTGACAGCAGCTTCCTAACCCTTATGTTTTCCTCCCGGCAGCCATGACATAACCACCCAGGAAGTGTGGGTTTGCATGGCTGCTACGGTAACAGGAGTAGAGGAGGACAGAGGAAATATGAGCTTAGTGACGGAGCAGAGCAGAGGCGGTGGCCTATGTCCTGACACAGCATAACCTTTCTCAAATGTCTAAGCCATGGTGTTGGGGCTCCCAGTCCAATTATAGTCCCACAACCCACCTAGTCTTCTCTAAAGTCATCCCACTAGCATCGTTTCCATCCAGTGAAGTAGGTAATCTACACATGTTGCATGAATGTGAGGCCCAGTCACATTTGAAGTCATGAAATGACACCTTGTAAACAGAGTTTATTTCCAATATCAACATACCCATAAATATATATCAAACAATGCAGGTTTTATATTGTTTTCTTGCAGTGTTATGTCATTACACTTATTTCCTGGAAACCAGTGCATCTCTACTGGTTGCCTTGTGGTATACCAATAAGCAACCTAACCAGTAATACCATTAGTACCCCTGCTGCGGCCAACAAATAAAACTGCATTTCTCGTCCCAAAGATATCCCATTCAGTTACATGTTTTCAGTAGTTCTACTAATAGTTCATTAACTCATTCCAGTGATGTTGTGATTACTTGCTAAACTATTTTTTTGCTAACAAATTCTGGCCTTCTCTGCTTACTGACTGGAGCAGCACATACTGTATTTTCCATAGAGAAATACTGACCTTTTGTTTAAATAAAGCTTTTAGCAGTCAACGCATAAGAGTGCTGTTAATATCTCATTGTAAACAGCTCAGGAAGTAAAGGCACCCCACCAATTTTTAATCCCACTCACTCTAACCCAAGCCCACCCATTCCACCTAGGCCATCTGTACAAAACACCACAAACACACATATGCATGCACACAGGCAACTCAACAAACCTCTATTTCAAGGCAGACATGAGCTTACACCACCTGACTATGCATGAGTCAGTCACATCTGAAAATTAGGCAATGGTACGGTTACTTTAGTAGGAACGAGTATAAGGGAATACTGTAGGTCAAACTAGATTTAACAGCATAGTAAAAAAGAACTGTAGCTGCTGTGTTCTTTGCTGTCTTAGCAATGCCTTAGGAAATTTCACTTACAAAGGCAAGGATGCAAATATCAACTGGTGACTCGTCACAGAGCTGAGCTGCCTAGAAATCTAGACGCACCCCAGTGGCAGCAAATTTTCAGCCAGGGTCGTCTAGCAACTCTCTGTTGGCTTGCGAGCTGGAAAAACCAAACTCTAGTCAGACCAATCACATCGTGTATAGAGTCGGTGGGCGGGCTTTACATAATGACGGCAGAGTTGTGACGGTTGCGCGTGAATTCCCTGCTACTTGAAAACAAAGAAGATGGCTGCTGCTGGTGAACAGCAGTCTTTCGAATCGGCTTTGGCCGTAACTCTGGAAGACTTGGAGTTAAGCTTTTCTTTGAGAAAAGAACAACGAACGGCACTGAAGCCATTCTTAAAAAAGGAAGATGTGTTCGGAGTTTTGCTGACCGGGTACAGCAAAAGTTTAATCTATCAACTAGCGTTGCTCTGGTTGGTTGTAGCGCTATCCTATTGTGTGCAGAGAGAATTGAAAGACAACTGTTTATCCCCCCCTCAAATTGAGCCCTGCCAATGGTGAGTTCCCAGACCCAACATCTTGATGTGGGTCTGGCTTGTCAGGCTAGAGCTGACCCTTATACTCTGTTATTGTCTGGAGAGTGTGTCTATGTGAGCAGGCATTTGTGTTATGTCTATACACATTTGTGTGTGTATGTGTGTGTGTGTGTGTGTGTGTGTGTGTGTGTGTGTGTGTGTGTGTGTGTGTGTGTGTGTGGTGGTCCCCTTGCCATATGTGCCCTGTGCTGATTTACAGTGCTAGGGGCCAGTACACACAAACAAGGCCATGTCTTCATCTGCTGCACACATTGGAGAGCAGATAGCAGACTCTTCTCCTAAAAAACTCAATTGTGAGTTTCTGATTGCACCTATCATTCTGTAATTTGGGGATTGTGCCTGTGTTTTTGTGTGTGTTTGGAGGTGTTAGTGCTGTGTGTGTCCGTGTTCCCCCTCCACACACTAATAAACTTGTATTACTCTGCGATGTAACTAAATCAGATTTATACTGCTGATACGAAGCTCAAAGTTCCCCCAGTACTGTACATTGACCTGCAGTGTTACATAACAGGCCTATTATTCATCTAACTTGCTATTTGATATTAGTTTACTGCATTTCAATGTTGACACTTCTCTCCTAGATCAAAAAGGGTTTCCAATCTTTATGACACTTCACAACGCTCTATAAAAACATTCACCACTGAGGTCAATTGTTTAGCCTTGACATAAAAATTGCTTTTAAGATTGACGAAATAATGCTCTCTTGTCAAGCAGTGATTCCATTAATAATTAAATATGAAGTTATCACCACACTACCTTCTGTTTTTGACTATAAGTTAAAAACGCTTTTAAGTTTAAGGATGTAATCCATCAATAATCTATTCTTTCTCAAATACAATAAGGAAGTAGAAAAGAACAAATTGACTGCAAAAGAAAGCTAATTCAACCACTTGAGAAAGTCCTCGCTGACATTTGAAAAGATAAAAATGTTTAAATTGTCCAGTCACTTTTCCCCCCACTGAGTCCTCTACAACTGCATTAGAGCTGCAAAGACTGATTGATTAATCGATTAGTTGTCAACTCTTAAATTAATCAGCAACTATTTTGATAATCAATTAGTCGGTTTGAGTAATTTTTTAAGACAAAAGTAAAACTTCTTTGATTCCAGCTTCTTAAATGTGAATATTTTCTAGTTTACTGTGACAGTAAACTGAATATTTTTGAGTTGTGGACAAAACAAGACATTTGAGGATGTCATCATTTTTCACCATTTTCTGACATTTTAGAGACCAAACAAAATCAACAGATTTATCGACTATGAAAATAATCGTTAGTTGCAACCCTAATCTACATGACTCATTTGCTTAAATGGATTGATGACTGCAACTGTGAGGTGGAGCTGAATTTAGAAAATATGGTTATTAGTAAAATCCTTACTTTTTTCTGCTTATTCTCTTCAACATCAGCAAATTTACCTGAATATAGGTGTGTGACCGGGTTTAGGTTTATTCCATGAGAAGTGAGAGGGCACTGAGAGGAACTGTTCCCCGGGACCATCTTTCTTCAGGCTGTGCAGGCCCTCGTCTGAAGGAGAGTCTAGATTAGGAGACATATTTCCTTGGTCATCTAGCCCCAGCTCCCCTTTGCCAGTCTGCATAGACGTTCTGTCTTGTGAGGTCTTCCTTGTCTTGGATGGGATGTCTGCCTCAGATGGGCAGCACTGGAAGGGTGACATGCCTACAGAGGGACTGCCAACCCAGGTGTCCTCTGTCACGCTGCCCCTAGGTGAAGGCCCTGGCGTGGGTGAGGGTGAGTGATGAGGAGACAATGGGCCGGGGTAGCAGATGTCGGCGCTAGAGTGGCGCCTCTTGCCACAGGGTGAGGTGGGACGTGAGGAAGGCCTGGAAGGTGGCCTCGGACTAAGCCAATTTTCATCAGTGACACTAGTGCGTGGCGAGTGACAGGGGGACTGTCGGGGTGACAGGCTGATGGAGTGGGAGTGGTGCACAAAGGCGGGGTGATGGTGCTGCCAGTGGGGCTGCTCCTCCAAAAGCCCACCACTGGTTTGAGGGGATACACAGCCTGGGGAAGTAAGCGGGGAGCCCAGGGTGAACCGGGCAGCCGCTTCATTTAGCTCGGAGTCAACATCGTCATAGACGTGTGAGAATGATTCACAGGAGGAGGCATCAGAGAACCAGCTCCTAGAGGAGAGGCTGCTGCATGGACTAGGGCTAAGTGAAGAATCCCGGTATGAGTGGTCCAGGGGCAAATACAGGTGGTCTCTGGACAGGGGCCTATCACCGTGGTAGTCCCCATCAGGGACATTGGCCCTCAGATCCTCCTCACTGGCATCCATCTCTTGCTGGCAGCTGGGGGAGATGGAGGTGATCTGGATACTGGGGCACTCAAAGGCCTTTGGTGCCTCCACAGGAGCAGAGGGCAGCAGAGGGGAGGTGCCATACTTGGAATCATGTGCCCCATAGCCCGGAGGCACAGATCCTGGTTTGTGTGAGTGAAGGCGTGGGGAAGTGCTGATGATCTGGGTGTGGGAGTGCATGCCATGACGAGGCAGGCCAATAGACTGGTGGTTGGCGACCATAGACTGGGGCTGGCCCACATTTAGGATGTAGAACGATGTGTTGTCATCAGGCTCCAGATCTATGAGAAGAAAAGAAAGGGAAGATTAAGATACAGCAATATGGAGAATATTACTACTATTGCTTTTTCCTTAATGTTCCTTAATTTGACTACAAGTACAATATATACATACAATACATAGTACAATACAAATTACTCCTGGTAGGAATACCCTGGATTATGAGGCCAAACTGCTAACTCAAAGGCAGACAAGATATTGAAAGCATATTAAATGTATTGTATATATTGTATATTACTGTTTGGGTCACTGTACATTTGTGCTTTGGGATTCCTGAATCAGAACAGAGAAGTGGTCTGGGCTCTCCTTCAGGCCTATTACATTTGCTTTTAAAAGGGATAAGAAAAGATGTAATTGGTCATAATTATAAGTCAACCTGCTGATACTGCATTCCTCCTAGTAGTAATGTAATCATCCTGAACAGGACTAGGCTTGAGTCTTCCAAAATTGCATAAAATGATTTGGTCGCCGACCCATATGCAGTTGCGCCCTGAGTTTGCGTTTGCAATTGAGCCCAGTTTCAGGAAATTAGAGGCCAGAGTGTTGCTGGGTAGCAGGCAGTCACACAGGCATTGTTCCAAGAGGGATAACCGATGAACAGCACTACTCAGGAAACAAATTCACACAACGGTGCGTGCTGTCGGCTGTCATCACAGCTAGTACCGGCAGGCTATTTATACCAAAGGTCATCCGGCACAGGCAGTGAGTACACACACACACACACACACACACACACACACACACACACACACACACACACACACACACACACACACACACACACACACACACACACACACACACACACACACACACACACACACACACACACACACACAAACAAATATACAAGAGCCCACTGGCCACATTGGCAGTACTCTGTTAGAGGTTATTGATAAACTTCCTGGATATGCTCTGCTGCTCCCATTGGGAGTAACCCCTCCACCCAGTGTTTCACATGTGAACACTTCATTTCACATGCAGAGACATTTTTCACATTAGAAACCTATTGTAATTCAAACCTTTTATAATATCATATAAAAAGTAAGATTTGTCCAAAAACATCTTCCCATGCATATTTTGACTTGTGACATTTAACTTGTATGTATCGTAGGGATGTTCCCACCTATTAATACACGTTTGACAACAACAGTGTTATGATTACACTGCAGAGCACCAAAGCTTTGCCTCTCTGACTCTCTGGTCGAGCTTTTACTGCAAAGCCCATTTTGACAGTCCCTGGGTTAAGACAGGAGGCGGAAGCACCCCAAAGCGGTGTCCGCTTCCCTTCAGCACACGTTAACCATAGACTAACTATAAATAATATGTTAAACCAATTGGGCTGACCATATCGGTGTGGAGCTCCGCGGTTGGTTCACGATCTAGGTTCTGGTCTGCTTTCTATGCAAGCCGTGGTTGAATCTGGCAAGAAAACACACTGATAATCTACTATTAACAATATAAATATACTATTTATGATATAAATCATCTGATCCTGCACTTTTGCTTTTCACTTTGACACTAAATCCTCTGCCATCATCTTGTCGGTCTTGTCATGTGAAGTGAAATCTGACTCCTGCTGCTGTACGCAGCGGGGCAGACACTTACACAGGGACACTAATACGCAAAAATTTAATTAAATGGGTTTTATTTGTATTTAAAAAAATAAAAGCAAAACCATGGTGGGCAAGTTATGAAATCGGTGTACGCCCAGGCACTAGGGTTGGGTATCGTTTGGGTTATTTCCGATACTGAAAACTAAAACTTTTAAAACAATGCCAGTGCCTAAACGTAGCCTGAACTGATACTTTAAAAAGAGAAGAGCACAAAACAGATGAATGCAGTATCAGATACATTCTTTATTTAAAATGTAACAACTTATTTCACCAGTCAATTGCTGTTAAATGACAAAAAGAATTGCTAGACGGCAGAAGGTTAATTTACAATAACATTGAATGCGCCATGAGCATACAAGGTGCAATTGAACGCACCATTAAGTCCCGTCTGTGTTGTTTCTCAGACAACCATGGTGCAGCTAGTCTGCACTGTCTTTAACTGCAGACTGTTGTACGTCCCGCTTTCAAGTGAAATACAGCCACACTTTAGACCGTTTAGTTGTCAGCATTTGAAGTATTAAGCCAGCTACTAGCTAACGGTAGGCTAACGTTACTTGCTGCCAAGTGTAATGTAAACTAGCATCACGTGCAGTGATGCTACTGTTGCCTCTAACGTCTGTTTCAGAGTACCAGAGAGCATCGCAGGCATTTAATCTCATCGTTTACTTTTGCACAGCACCAAACACCAAACCAAAAAGCTAAACTTTATAACAAAAAACACATGCACCATATAACCCATTGTCAATAGCAACTAACATAAAAAGTAAAACAAAGCAAGCATCATGTATCATCAGCCTTCCTGTCATGTCCTTTCTCTGGTCTTGAGCTATGACGAATACAACTTCTGTGCAAAAAAAGGGAAATGATTAATATATTTCAGAAAATTACAAAACGCCTAAGGCAAAAAATATAGGCCAATGAGCATTCATTAAACATCTAGCTTAGCTAAAACCAGTGTAGCCTGTACAGAATAAGGTTGTGAAATCATTACACTTCCCTTTATTTCTTAAATGTATTTACCTGCCTATAAATAAGATGTTTCTTTTTTTATATCCAAGAACTAAAATCTTTGTTTAACTGTCAAGCGCAGATAAATAGGCCATAACTTGGTATAAGTTAATTTAAGCTCCCATATTTGTTTCCTCTGACTTTAAATGATAACCACATACCAGTACGACAGCTTTGTCAAATCAGATATTAAAGGCGGTCTCAAAAAAGTTTGTAAAAAAGGTTTTTGGTTTCTGTCCTCCTGTCCTGTCTATTCAACAGCAGCAACAGAGGCAGTAGCAGAAAGCTCTTTATTTATAGCTGCTCGGCTTCGCACTGGCCCTGCCTGCCTGTCACAAGACCCGGCAGCGGATCCTCTGACGACAGCATCCGACTGACTGACGGGGAGCAAGAGAAGGACAACAGAGACGTTAGGAAGAGAAAGAGGCTGTGAGGAAAAAAGAAAAAAACTATGAATTGGGAAATAATATGAAGAGAACAAAGAAAGAAACAAAGGCCACCAGTAAAAACAGAAACACACCTCAAGAGAGGGAGGCATGCCACAGCAAGCACCCTTTTCCCATCAACTGCACTGCAGCACTTTACAACATATCATGCTCACAGAAAACCAAAACATCACTTATAATTTCATAGTGACATAGGTTTCTTCCATTGCGGTTTTTGTTGTTTTATCTGGGTTGCAAAATGTTTCCTATCTGCCGTAATGATGATACTGCAAATCCATCTCATGAGTGTCCCTCCTTCTTCCTCTATAAACTAAGAAAAAAATAAAAAAAAACTACATTTGCAATAAAAAATAAATCACGATTAAAAGCATTTTCAAACAATTTGCCAAAGAACAGCGATTTACACATAAACATTGCATTAATTCTTCCTTCTAAAAGCCCTTATCCTAGAGACTAATTCATTTAGAGAGACATTTTGAAAACATGTTGGATTACAGAGACATAAATGTTCCTGCATTATGATAGAGATCCTCTCTCTTAAGAGTCTTTAGGAGGTTGAAAACGTACTAAATTAAATGCAAAATGCCACAAGAAGACATGAATCGTCATTTGTTCAAAAAAAGTTTTTCTGAATTAGTCGTTTGCTTTTCTGGATTGCTGCTTAGCTGAAAACATAACTTGACAAGCTTGTTTTAGCTCTGTTGAATCACAACAAAAAACATTTAATTAAACAGATAATTCAGGGCAGGGCAGTGCCAGGTGCTGACTCAGTAATGAGCTGCTGTCTTAGTAAATTAGGTGCTAATTACACACAGAATAATTTGCCTTAAGCTTTTATGTTGGTAAATCTGTGTATACTATATTTTCCTTTTTCTGTGGCTTGATTTGTGCATTGCGTTGTTTTGTTAGTGATGTTTAATTGTAATGGCATACCAAATGAATTATGCTTTTGCATAAATTTCAACTTCACGCAGAGCCTCAAGTCTAACAAAGCATCTGATGCCAACCAGGGCTCATGAGTCTTTTGTAAACTGATGCAAGTTTCCTTGGGGCTGCACTAATCAACTGGCTACCAATCAGCCTTTTTACTGACAGATTCGCCTTAGCAGAGGGGATGCACCAAACTATTATGAGAAAGCGTGGAAACCATTTTTGGCTTTACTTGATGAGACCTAAATGACCAACGTATAAAACAGGCTTTTATGTATTTGTATGGTTTTATTTTTATTTTTTTCTCTTCTCTTTTGTATTTTTTGTGTGTGTTTTGTTTTTTGTTTTCTATTTATACTCCAGACGGTATCATGAGACAGGAAGCACTGGACTACTTCGGTTATTGTATATATTCTCATATAGCCTCTGTCTTTCTTGTATTATTTCATTTACTTCATGTAACAATGTCAGATGCTGTATACCCATCTTGTAAGTAGGTTTTTTTTGTAAAAGTTTAAATAAAATATATATTAAAAAATACTTTTTACTATATGAAGAAAAAAAATAGAAATGTATGACTATTTACTATGTTTGGATAGTAATCAAAATATACACCTTAAAACAAATTATGGTGTGGGAGAGTCTTGGACTTTGTATTGGACAGAATACATGTCTTTGGACTGTCTGTTTTTTAGTCTCCTCAAATAACAGATTAGAAATCCCTCTGCTGAGTTGTCCTACAGTGTTAGTGGTATAACATTCATTTAATATACTGAGTTGAAATTAATCATTTTGATTTGCGATGTTATTCATCATATTCTGTCTCTCTCTGTTCCATAGTGGCTTTGGTGAGGGTGAAAAAAGACTACTACTTTTGCATTTTTTACAAATCATAATACATGGTGAAGAGGGGTAATTAAAAATGTTGCACAGATAAGGGTTAGACAGGGGGTGACCATGTCACCTGGCCCACAGCCCTCTCCTTGCCCTGAGATAAGATTAGCCTACTACATAAACCACTCCAGTGTGAGGAAAGGGGTGGGAGATGGGAAACCTCCAAGTCAGAGCCAAACACTAGTCACCTTAGGAGAAAATGTCAGGGAGAGGAGAGGCCTTGGTTGCAAAGCCCTGCAAGGTTCCTGAAAGCCACACACTCAATTGTCCATAGATCAGACAGCCAATGCGGTTAAATAAAGATCTGTAAGAGGCTTTGTTGTACCTAATATAATAATAGCTCCGCCTCACTGGGAGATGTTTCAGTGAAGCATGCCTTTGTGGATGTTTGTGACACACCACGAAGACCGTTGTGTTCTCACGGTAACCACAGGGCTTGACCCACTGGTGATAGTTGCATCCACTTTGGCTCCTTGACACAAAGCTCAACAGGCTTCTGGCTGACTGTCTCACTGCCTGGGGATTCTCGCTTGGGGGATAATCTGTAGAGACTTTGTTCCTCCTTCCTCCTACTCTCACTGCACGCAAAGTGTGTCAGGGTCCTCTGACCGGCAGTGACACACAGGCCCACATTCTGACAAAGCCCAGTGTACTACTAAGGGAGGGAAAGCTTTGTTACTCCCAGACGAGATGACAAGTTCATTGCTGCGGCAGGTTTATGCTGGTGCACCCATGATCTTTCTGTCTACCTCTCAAGTGTGTATGGGTATACAAGTGTGGGTGGTGTATGATGTGTGTATGTTCCTGTGTGCCTGTGGTTGTGCTTCTGTGCCTTCCTGTGTCTTTTTACACTTAAAGATGCAATATTATGCTAATTTTCAGGTTCATAATTGTATTTTAAGGTTGTACCTGAATAGGTTTACATGGTTTCATTTTCAAAAAACACCATATTTTTGTTGTACTGCACATCTCTCTCTCACTGCTGCAGCTCCTCTTTTCACCTTGTGTTCAGGTCTCTGTTTTAGCTACAGAGTGAATCATCTTTTCTTCTGTACTCTTTGATTCCACTCGCACATGCGCAGTAGCTCAGAGCGCAGTTAGCTCCATAGACAGTAAAAGAAAGGTTGTTTCTCCAACTTTGGTCAGTTACAAGGCAGGATTAGCCGGGAGACTTCTTCTAAAGGAGGGCGCACATGTAAGTACTTCTTTTGTAGATTATGGTGAACTTGTGTGTGTTGTAGCAGTGCTTTGCCATTGAGAACGAGCTAGCATGCTAACGCTAGCGCTAGCATGCTAACGGTTGTGTTTAGCCCGTTGTTTCAGCTAGTTACGTAACAAGCCCTGCAGATTTTGAACAGCTCACCCAGAGACTGAAGGCAGGACACATTCAGAAACCCGTATCTCACTCAAAACAGCATGGATAGATTTTTTTCCAAATGTGTATGCGTGTGGAAGCACCAGAGACACAAAATAACACCCCAAATCCCAGAAAAAAGTTATTTTTTTCATAATATGGGCACTTTAATGTATGGGTATATGTGAGTGTACCCTTGTGTGTGAGTGTTTGTGCGTATATGTATGAGTGCACACCCCAACACATAATACTGTATTAGGTTATCCACTAGCCCCAACATCATGTGGTGCTGGAGCTAAAGTGTAACCTTAGCCAGGGTTCCCTTTGTGGTGGGCAAGCAGGTTGATTAGAGCAGGCTCTGCTTACATCCCCTGTACAGAAGGCTTTGTGTTCAGCCCAGTCTCCTCTTTCAGCCCTCCTCCAGAGCTGATGACCAATAAAGTGTGCCAACACGCTTTGTACTATAAGCCTTATGGGGTAAAAGGCATTTACCTCACATAAAAAAATAACAAATTTATAAAACGTTAATCTGATGTTTTTTAATTCTGTGGTATGTACAACAAGTGTAAAATCTAACTACTTAAAGTTATTGTCCGTGAGATTTTTTAATGCTGTTAATTATCTAGAAAAGTACCTACCCATCAAAAAGTGAGTAAAAACAATGGTGATTGAGCATATGACCCACTAATAAAAGCGCTTGTATTTGCTGCTTTGTCAAGTAATACAATCTGAGTGTCTGGGGCGACTTTCCCACCCTAAATTTAAATGCACAGTTAGTGACGCTTTTTACATCAGTCAGCAGGGGTTGTTTTCCCCCCATCTGTCCAGGTGAAGCTTGTCACTGCCGATAATGCTGCGTTCCATTGTACTCGGAAATTGGGAACTTCCATCGAGGAAAGATGCAAAGAACATTTCATTACTGCTGACTCACAACGGCGGACCAACATGAAGACCGTTCAACTTTGAACCATCTCGGGCTTCGGGCAGTACCACCAACAACCCCCTTATTTTATCAGTGAAGAACGTACATTTTGTATGGCCTCAACAGCTTCTTTTCCCTGCACATTCTGATGCTCAGGTTGGTTCAGATGTTAGCACTGTTAGCCATGTTGTCAGCTAATACTGTTAGCAACGTGAGACGCCCCACTCGGGTCGGAGGGGACATTCAGCCCTATCCTACCCGGATGAGGCGTAAAAGGGGAAGCGGTTTGTGCTGGCCGCTCTTCCTCAGCCTCCACTTCATCAGCTAAGGTTTTATCACATTCTGCCTCAGTGGCTAGTAGGGTATTTGTGTCACATTGGTTAGACTGAATGCTAACGCTACATGGCTAACGTGCTAATACGGGGAACAGTGCTAATGCAGACGAGACGGCTTCACATCGGGCCTCCCCGATAGCCTCGGTGAGTAATCCCTTTAGCTGCGTTAGCACTGTTGACCGTGTTAGTACGATTAGCCAGGTAAGCTAGCCGCTGCCTCCCAGGCTCTATCACCTCAACAGCTGCATGTGTCCCCACACGGCCCGTATATTCATGGATGTATTAGCTCTTAGCTCATTAGATCATCTTAAGGCCCTGACACACCAAGCCTGACGGCCAGGGACTAGTGGCAACGGCTGGCTCGTTAGCTAACGTTTACTTGCTAATTTCCCCCACCCAACACGCCTTTATCATACACTAGTTAGAACAAAATTAGCCAAACAAAATTGTCACTCATCTGGTGATAGCAATGTGCTTTCCTTCAATTTGACAATAGAGTGTGAATTAAACATTAAGTTCTTACATTTTACTTATTTAGAGGCTGGCCGGCTGGCTGGGAAGCTAGCTTGCTTGCTAGGGGGCTAATTGTTTAGCGCTGCAGAGGGTGCAGGGAGAGAGAGGTCTATTACGGTCTTTATATTAAATATCACAGTGTAGGATATTAGTTTATTAACGTTAGTTTATTTTGTAATGTATAGGTATGTAGAGATCTTTTAAAATCTTTTTAATTTTCAAAACTTTTTTTAAACTTTAGTTTAAAAGTATATTTAGGACGGAATCGCCACTATTAAGATTCACCGTATTCTCATTTTTGGTTCAAATGGCCTTTTGAATGGGAGAGCTAGGGGCACTCTCTTGCTAGCCTCAAAATAGCTCTTTTCGAAATACTAAGAAGGCTCGACACAACATGAAACTTTGTTGAAGTATCACCAGGGGCTCTACACATTAACGCAAGCATTGACAACATTCTTTGTGTACAAAGATTTACTAAAAAGAAAGTTTTTGAACAACTCACCGCAACTCACCGTTGTTGTTTTCGCTTGCAGCCATCTTTGCCAGTCAAAACTAGTCGATCTCCGAATGCGACGTAACAGGGAGGAGAGTAAAGATGGAAAGCTCCTAAAGCTTAGTTCCATATAAATGCACGGATGATTTTTTGTTTTATCGTTCGTAAAAAACAATATTGACCTTGTAGTTGAAAAAGGAGCCTCATATAAGAACGATATTTCCTCCTATGGAGTCCGTTCATCCGCATTCAGAAATCGGCTAGAGACAACGGAGCTGCGGTGAGTTGTTCAAAAACTTTCTTTTTAGTAAATCTGTGCACACAAAGAATGTTGTCAATGCTTGCGTTAAGGTGTAGAGCTCCTGGTGATACTTGAAGCAAAGTTTCATGTTGTGTCGAGCCTTCTTAGTATTTCGAAAATAGCTATTTTGAGGCTAGCAAGAGAGTGCCCCGAGCTTTCCCATTCAAAAGGCCATTTGACCCAATGAGAATACGGTGAATCTTAAAGGTGGCGATTCCGTCCTAAATATACTTTTAAACTAAAGTTTGACTCACGTACATTCACAAAAATACTCTACGATGCATTTTGGCGAGAGAGACGCTTTAAAATCCATTTTGTGTGTGATCCATCTGGCGTTAGTGAGGCGACCTGTCCTCTGGAGGACATCCACCCGAACAGCGGCCGCTCGGGGGATTTTTATCGGCAGCGGGAAGCGAGGAAGGCGGGATGGAAGATAAAGCAGAGGCAAGGATGCCGGTCGGGCCTACTAGCCCGGTTAACGGAACTACCACACAGATCGCAAATGCAAAGACTCCTACTCACTAACGCCAGATGGATCACACACAAAATGGATATATATGCTACAAATACACACGGAACTGCTGCGTGTTGATTATCACCGAAGCCTGGCTGAACACACTCACTCATCCCAGATGGCAGCTAGCAGCTAACAGGGTAGGTGAATTTAAACAATGTCTGAGTTGAAAAGGCATCTTGTTGTCATGTAAGGGCCCTGTTCATGTTGCACAGACATTTTAATTGCATTTTGTGTCTGTTAAGAGGCACGAAGGCACTCTTTATCTTACGCCCCCCAAACTGCCGTTTTAGCTAAGTGAGAGCTGTGGGCATTAGCTGCAGCAGCTCTGTGTTGCTAGCACCGATTCGGCTACCTTGATTAATCCATGAAATGATAATTACAATTTAATTCAACAATAACCCCTTTTTCAAGCACAAGAGGGCTTAAAAAACATTTTAGAATTGAACATTTTATTTTACATTTTTAATATTTTGATTGATATAGATATTTGCAGTGATTCCCAATAGAGCTCACAAAAGCAAATTAAATTCCTTCCCCGTGGATTTTCCAGGAACTCTGCGGCTGGCTTGTTGCCTACATTTCTAAACACAGTGTCTGACGCACATGCACACACGTATTGTAAGGGTTCGCCTACACCTGTGGCTCTAAACCTTGGTGAATGGCTTTGTGCCAAACCTACAGATGATCCCTGTGAATGTGGTGTCTGTGTACCTATAAAATTCAGTGAGAGAGAGCGAGAGAGAAGTCCAAATGTAGGAGGGAAATGCTCAATGCTCGATTTATTAAGAGTTATGAGGTACGTGGCACATACATATATAGCAGAATCCTGAGGTATGGGTCTCAGTTTAATCTGACATCTGTAGAGCCGTGTTACAGTCTTGTCCTGTAATGTAATGTTAGGGTAATATCAAAAAGCCTTCCTGTGCCGTCACAGCAGACTCACCAGCAAGCAAAGGCTTAACAATGGCAGCCTAAGCCAATGTTAACATATGCCGGCAGCTAAATTAAGCTCCTAATTAACAATCTCATGCCGAGATAACATTATGGGATAAACATAGAGTGCCAAGTAACCACCTCAACTAAATACCCACCAATGCATGAAGATCATTTTCAAACACATCCCTAATTGCCTTTAGAGTACATTGATTTGGTACTGTAAAAAAGATACCAGGAAAGATTAATACTTGTATTTTAATCATAATAATAAGCTTTATTTAAATGGCATTTATAAAAGTGCTTTACAAACTAAAATAGTAAAAATGAACTTTAACAGGCAAAAAAACAGGAGTGTTGAAAGAAATAAAACAACATAAAATGAATACCAAATAAGATAAAGTAAAATGCCTTAAGATAAGAATGATTTGGAAACTTGACTGGAGAAAATTCTCAGACATCCAACACTTGATAATTGTATTTTGAGGTTGTACCAGAATAGGTTTACATGGTTTAAGTTTCAAAAAACACCATATTTTTATTGTACTGCACATTGCTGCAGCTCCTCTTTTGACCCTCTTTTCACCCTGTGTTCAGCTCTCTGTTTTAGCTACAGAGTGAGACTTCTTTACCATCTTTGTAGGGAGTCGCACATGCTCAGTACCTAGGTATGGATCACAACAGATAGCTAGCTGTTTCTCTAACTTCAGTCAGTACAAGGCAGGATTAGCAGGGAGACTTCTTTTAAACAAGAGCGCACTTCCAACTTTGCATGGAATACCTGCAGGACAGGGACATGTAAGTAGTTCTTTTGTAGATTATTGTGAACTAGTGTGTTGTAGCAGTGTTTTGCCATTGAGAACAAGCTAGCATGCTAGCGCTAGCATGCTACGGTTAGCCACCTCGTCTCGGCTATTGACGTAAAAAGCCCTGCAGATTTTGAACAGCTCACCCGGAGACTGAAGGCAGGACACATTTAAAAACCCGTATCTCACCTTTTTCCAAGCTTGTATGCGTGTGGAAGCACCAGAGACACAAAAAAACACCCCAAATCCCAGAAAAAATGTTTTTTTCATTATATGGGCACTTTAATATCAGACAAACACCAGACTATGCACAACATGTCTTTCACATAAGGTTCAATCGAGGTATTTAACAGATGTGACCAAACCTAGTCTCTATCGACGACCGAAAGCAAACTAGAGCCACATCACTGATGGCAACAAAGCTTTCCATAAGGTTGATTAAAATGTTGTGTTTCACCATCCACTGTATCAAGAGTTTATTCCAATAAAAAATAAAACCAGATTGCCCAAATAATTATCTAGCACTATATATTCGCTATTGCATTTGCATATTGTGTTCACAATCACTGATGTATCTGGCATTTACTGGCCTAGTAAACAGCCTCATCTTTGCCGTATCTTTGAGTTTATTTATGCATCTAATAAACTGTCTGCTTTTTTGCAGTAACCTGGTTTGTTAAATGTAAACAAGAAACCAGGGACCCGTTTCAGAAAGCAGGTTTAGTGAAAACTCTGAGTTTGTTAACCTTGAGATTAGGGAAACTCTGGGTGGTCTAAATGAAATAGATTATAGGTTCAATACCATTTCACCAGTAATATTATACTTATGATTAAATTGAATGAAATTAAAACAATATATTGGAACTTGCAGCAATTTTTTGCAGCAATTTTCCCACGCAAATTCTCTCTTTTGCAGCAGCCGCTGTGTTGCTTTTTTAACAAAAAATGTTTTCAAACTCGCCGTATCCGAGTATTTCCGCCGACCAGTTTGTTTGTGGTTGTTGCCATGTTGAATCGTAGTATCCCCCCCCCCCCCTTTAACTTGGCTTCTCCCAATGACCGGGTTTCTTGTGTGCATGTCAGCAAACAATGTGTGCCATGTATGTATTGGTTTTCAGTGGCGCAGGAGAGCTGCAGTACATCAGATGATTGGCCTCTAAGGCGAACACAAGCCACTTGATGGCCTGCAATAACCCAGAACAGATAACATCAGAGGCTACTGCCAGCAGGGGTGACATTTAAACAATCTGTCAGGGCTGACTGTGCATGTGCCTAAAAAAGTCAGCCGGGGGGGTTGAGAGAGAGAGAGAGAGAGAGAAAACAAGGAAGAGAACAAGAGAGAGGGACAGACAGGGAAACAGAGCTTTTGTGTGCCTTTAAGTGTGAGAGGTAAAGAGAGAAAGCGAGAGAGACAGAGTGTCTGAGAGAAAAATACAGAGCGGCCAGAGACAAGAGAGAGAAGAGTTGACATTTACACACTGTGGGTCTTAGTAGTGAGACTACTGTATATACACACCACTGATAAATGCACAAGTGTGTCAACCAATACCCCCAAACCAAGTTCATGACAAACTGTACAGATTATTATACTATATACTGTATACACTATGTTCCTGGAATATCCAAGCATCAACAAAGTACTACCAGTCATAGAAATAAGCATATATAGGACAGGTTGTTTTGAATGCACCTATGTACACCGTTCTTATCTCCACATGTCAACAATAGCCACCCCAACCTCCTGGCCTTGACCCACCTTCACACAGATTAGTTTAACAACTGTACCAGCAGAACCACTTCCCATCATCTGTGTTGCTTGTGCAGCAAGGGACTGGATGATGAGGATATGGTGAGGTGGTAAAAACAAATACAGTGTCCTCAAGTAAAGGGTCCGTCTGCTCTGCCCATTACAGTCTTGTTACTCTTTATGGTGTTTGTAATCAGGCCAACACAAAACAAGAGAAAAAAAACTAACAGGAAAAAATCAAGGAAAAAAACAGGAAAACAGCAAGTCCTCCCTCCAAAATCATAAATGGAATATGTCCAGAAAAGAAACTACGCTTAAAGCAGGAACACCCTTCATTTCCATCTTTTTCACAGCTCTACAAGTTCATACATGTTTAAAAAGGCCCAATTCATGTTTTACTCTCTTGAGCACAATGTGCATAAAGTGATCAGCAGTTCATATCGTTAAAACCTCTATAAACAATTGGTGTGCCCTTTTCGCCCAGCTGTCAAAATCCACATGGTCCACATTCCAATTGTGACCCATGTAGTAGGGTCCACTCAAACACATGGACCCCCACTGAAACGTGTGCCATCGCCCCCTTCAAAAATCAAACTGGTAAATCACAAGTTTAAAAGTGACGACTGAAGTCACTTATTTTAATTATCTCATGTATCCCATCTAAAACCTCATTCATTTTTAATAAAGGGAACCACAACAATCACTGTTCATTGATAACTCATTTTAGAATGTGTGAATATGTGTCTCAACTGGACACATAACGGGAGCGGGACAAGAAAAACTGCATGGAGTAGAGGTGCCAATACTAAGCCTGATTGAAATAAGGCATTGAGGGTAGCCTAAAATAAAATGGGATTCAAACCACCCTAATCCCTGCATAGCAAGCCACACCTTATAGTAAAAGGGGACCAGAGAAAAAAAAAAAAAAAGAAAGCATATGTAGGATTTCGACAGCTTTCTTTCTGTCGTAATGCAGCCTCTGACATGTTGATACAGCGCAGCCAGCGGTAGCTTCAGTTACACTAAATTTAAACTAGACAGATGCCCCACATAGTTACTCATGCCTCGCCCCGGGAAACAAACGTCTCATTCATCACACTAGGTGCTGGGACCCCTTCAGTTCAGTAGGGTTAGGGGGCATCCACATGGTGATCCAGCCCCACATGGGGACCTCATGCATGACTGTCTGATCTTTGACCTCTCTGTCTTTTACATTTCCATAGAAGTATTAGAACCTGCAGGTCCATAAACTTTCTTAAAGCCTTCATTCTCAAACATGTACAAAGTCTATAGACTTGTCTAACTGTCAAACACTCCACTGTCTATCTCTGTTTGTATATCTTCCTTTCTTCTTTCATTTTATTTTTGATTAGTTTTTTATATAATGTATGGTGAGTTTTGTTATAATTAATATACCTATGCATATTACTAAGTATCAATGTCCTACATGTCTAACATCAACAAGCTACACAATTAAAATGACAAAAAAGACTCAAGCTAACTGTACATTAGCAAAGTGGGAGTCAAGTGCAATGTGAAACAATATCAGCAAACTTTTAAGTTGGACATATTTTAACTTTGGACTGGAGACCTCTAACCAAATAGCCATACATATTTCAATGAAAAAAACTGTATGTATTCTGTTGTTATGTTAAGGAAGGTTTATACAATTTCTAACACACTTCAGGACAGCTTACTCCAATGCCCGCTGCTCGTCTGAGTGGTGGCTCCCAACCATCAACATAAAAGTCTAAACAAACACATACACACACAAACACACCTGGCTAGAGTCTGGGAGTGCCCACACACTCACCTGGCGACGTAGCACACAGCATTCTTCCACTCCTCTCCTCGTTAGAATCACAAAGTGCTTGAGCAGTAAAAAGTTGAAGCGTGTAGATGTGCTGGGACGAGAGGGGTTCTCCTGCATTAAGTACAAACAAGTCACTAGAACCTGCCGCCTGCCCTCTGCCACTCTCTTTGGGAGCTCAAAATAGTCCACCATGAGAGCGATGTAATTTCAGTCTTTCCCACGACAAGGACTGAGAGGATCGTGCTCTTGGTTCAGAGAAGCAGAGCAATGACAACAACATAGACAAGGGGCACAATTTCTTTCTCCACTAGCTGCTCTCAGTTTGACCATTTCATTATGCTAAAAATGTGCCTTGACATACCTTCATTTCTGAGCATGACAAATACAACCCTGCAGGTACAAGAAATGTCACAGCATGTTAACAGGACAAAAATCAAACCTGACTAGTCACTAAGAGGTTGTGGTGACTGCTGGCATCTGGAGATTTCATTAGCCTAGATCAGTCTCTCTGATATCACTGGTGGTCTGTCTCACATCCTGTGAAAGCAGTGAGAAAGGAAAGAAGCCTCAGTCGTCCTGGTGGCGGGTCTACAATGCTCTGTGCTGGTATGGTGGCGACCAACAAGGCACAAATTCTTTCAATTTGTGAGATAAGTAAAAGCAAGGACAAAAAAGTCAATGCATCTGGAATATATATACAAAAAGAAAAGAGAAAGGTCTAGACGAGGAGAGTGTGAACAAAAACACTGTTCATCTTCCCCTTACCATCAGCTAGAGAGCAGTGTGCCCTCCTCTCCTTTCATTCCACCCTGCCATCTGAAACCCACATGGCATGTCTGGGCAGAAAGCCAGACACCTCTGCTATGGATGTACTACTCTGCCACCCATAAAGGGCACTTCTGCCCCCATGCTTCATACTACCTCTAACACCCAATGAGGCCAATGGTCGTGACCTGCATAACCCTAACTCACCAAAACCTTATTTCTTCCACTCACACAACCACTTCACAATAGACACTCTATCATAAATGGAGTAAGTGGTACTTTAAGGTATGAGCCCAAATCAATGCTGTAACATTTTGTAAGATGGATTGTGTTATTTTCATATATGAAACTACAATCAAAAACAGTGAAGGGGAAATATGTTCTTTAATAAGTATGTACAGCTAAGCTTGCCCCGTTTGATACTATAGATGAAAGCAAGTGTGAGGCCACCGTCTGTAACAAGCAAAACCATTACACGCAAGTGTCTATCAGTGCCGTTCGTTTCACAATGATAATTCACTGTAAGCTACGAAGTGAAAAGGTCTGGGATTGACAGCCGTTATGCATAAAGTTACTCAAAACACAACTTACGAACCTCTTAACCCGTGGTTTCCCCTGCCTATGTAAATCTACAGGAGGCCACCTAAGTGTTTTTCAGCCTAAAATGACAAATTAAAAAAGAAAAAAGCGCTGAGCTCAACCATCACGGGCAAAAGTGCTGCAGAAAACAAGTGAAACAAGAGAACAAGCAATGGTGACATGATATTAACGGAAACAGCCATAGAGATCACACAATTACAAAAGACATGTTGCCGTTACGTTTTTCAAAGTTTACGTGCTTTGAGGGGCACGAATGAAATTCCATGAACCTCCACTGTAGGTGGTGGCAGAAGTTTCACAGGTGGCTATCTCAAAACTAAATTATTCAATAGCATTCACACACTACTATTGGCCAGGTGTCCATGCTTACGGAAGGTAACGTAACCCGATTTGTTCAGGTCCTATCCCCTGACCAATCGGCTATCCTAACCATAACCACTCAAGGTCAATTCCTAACCCCAACCAATCAAGCTGCTATTGAAGGGCAGGTCTTGGCGTGGCCATAGTAGGAAAAAAGATTTGGCATGCCGCTCCGACTCCATTGTTTGTTTTTTTAACAAGCCAGCAAAGCCGCGCGCATAGGATTGTGGGTGATTTGGGAGCACGAAGGATACACACATGCATCCTTGGAAATTCTCTGAAAGAAGGACTCAGTCCTTGGTGGAATTTGGAGGATACTCGACATTGGAACAGTGCTTCAACGGACTTCGATGACGTAGCATCCTCAAAATTCAGGCTGATACTTCTTTTTTTAACACAAACATATTACATGAAGAAATATTTTGTGAATGCTTAAATGTTTTGAATTGTGAGAAGATATGTACTGAGCTGGACATTATGTTGTTGAAAAGTACTATAGTATATATAGTAATAGTAAACCTAAATGAATTCTGAGAATTTACTGAGAAAATGTATTTCTACAAGGGGCTGCTTTTAATAACCATTTTTAATGTATTATTAATGTATTAATGTATTTTGTCGCCCAAATTGATTTTAAAGCTAATTTCTATGTTTCTTTCAGATTTCTTGCAGTGACTTTTGAAAGATCTTATCTCACTTTCTAGTTACGCTGATTTATAGAGGGACTTGTTCTTCTTTTCAGCTGGCACTGTACATAATCAGAGGAAAACCCTCAGAGTAAGGTTGCTCAATACCTCTGAATAGTCAGCAATAGCAAAGTAACAGTGGAATATTTTACCTCAAAGAGGTTTCTTGAGCAACAAGAAAACACTCTTTAATAAAAAACACTTTTTAATCACATTCACATATGCAAGTGGAAAGACAGCAAGAAAATTGACAGCTGGGCTGAGAGTAAAAGTGTGCAGGAAGCCAACATTAGAGGAGTCAGCTCCATTAAAGAATGGGATGAACAGAAAATATGTAAAACAAACATGTAGAGATTTGTTATGAACATGAGCAACCAGCTTCCATAACAGCAGCACTCTTTTAGAAAGTTAAGTACATTACTGTGACATATTGTAACTGTGACATATTGTAAAAGGAGGTATAGAAATGTGGCACTGATGTTTCATTTTCATTTGAGACGTTCCCTCTCCTTTTTTCACGACATCACAACCCAGTTCAAGCAACATTCAACAATAAGAAGCTCAGTGGAGTTAAACCATGTCAGATATTCACAGTAGAAGTCCTCCAGGTTGTTACAAAAACAAGCCCTGACTTGATCCCTGCCTTCATAGGAGAACAACTCAGGAGTGTGCAACTCCCTGTTACTCTGGCTGTGTGATCCTGTATTACACTTCAGTTATTAATTTGGACAAGCGCCCCCCTTTTGGGCCAACTCATACAGTCCAGACCAGATTAAAACCACTTGCAGAGTGGTGCTTTTATTCCTACGCTTATTCCAACTGCAGTTTTTCCCCTTGTCCCATCTCCAAATCAAACTTATTTTTTAATCAAAGGAAAAATTGATTTAAGATTGCACAAGCCAAACCTTCATGGAGTCATTACTTTCCCAGAGTTTTGTGAAAAGGACAGCCGTGTTCCAATGGTTTAGACCCAAAGACAGAAACCAATGAAGAAGCTAAATGTAGCATAGACGCTAAGACCAACGCAGATGTCATTAATCAATTTATTTGTGGGTTTAAATCCAGTTTATGACCTTTGTTATATTTTATATCACGCAGCCTTTGTACAACGTACAGTATACTCTCTAAAAGACTCTTTCACACCTATATTATCACATTTTAACTGAATAAACAACCCATACCTGTAAAGGCAGCAGCTTCTGTCATTCTCAGGAGGTAACTCAGGATGTTGTATACATTTATGACAATATCAGATAAGGGATCCGAGGCCTCCTCCGCCACTTTCAAAATCTTTGATTTCACTGCAACACCACCTGAGTCTAGTTTCAACCAAGGAAGTTTTGTCTGCAATTGTGATAGTTGATGCAGACATCTGCAATCAGGGTTAAAAATTAACTTTTTCATCATTTGTGGTGAGTGAAGCAAATCTACCAGCCACTTATATATTTTACCAGCATTTGGCTCGTGAATGGTGCTTATTTTGAACCCTGTCTGCAATCCATACTTCATGAGTACCTGTCCTGATTTATTAATTAACACTGCATCTTTTTCTAGAGTCTGCAATCATTAAAGAAACCGGCACAAATAGAGCTCAACAGTGACCGCCCATAGCCCCGGTTCTTGTTGGTATCTTACGGACTTGTGGCTTCTACAGAAGCATTTACCATTGTTTCACAATCTCATAGCTCGTGGTAGATCTACCTTGGATGGTTACACGATTATGACTAACAATCAAAATCCTCAATTCAGAATACAAATTCACTTACAGAACTACAATGTTGAGCTCTATTGTCATTTATTATGTAGTCATTCTGTTGTCTCAAGTGACAAATAAATAGGAAAAGTTTGAAATCTGCTCCTGTCATAATACATATCAACTTTACCTATTCGCATTTTGCTAGACATCATGCTTAAACAGGAACTGCCTAGTGCGGCCAAAATGAAAACACACACTTATATACACCTGTAAAAAACAAATTGATTTAACCACACATATCATACGATCAATATATCTGGAGTAATTTTGATTTCAGTCCTGACACCCATAACGTACTTTTAAGCAATTCTGGAAAATACCAGGTAACTGACCGATATGCATCCCTACAATAAACAACTTATTTTAACGGGATGTAACCATTTGTATGTCCACAAACACTGGTAATGTTCTATACAGCCAGAAACTAATGCAGCTTGGCAGTTTTTTTCTCCAAACAGAAAGCATTAGTTTCTTTTATCATTGTTAAATGGAAGCTATTAATTGATTAATTAATTAATTAATTAATTTCTTTATTTATTAATTAAATAAAAAACACATAAAAAAGGAATAATGTTCTTGACACTGTTTGACAACATAACATGTATTGCACACCTGCTTGTTCCCTCACTTTACTGCATCTATAAAGCACTTTGAGTGAGTGAAATATTTAAATCCATCCCAACCTGGTCTTGTGTATCATATTCTATGTAATTCAGTCTGAAATATCTGGAATCTTTGGAAGCCTTGATTCAAATTTGAAACTGTTTGTGATGTCAGATCTGTCACACATTCTGCGATGTTTGCATACCCGAGTTTATACAGTTTAGTTTTGCGAAGTTAAGTACAGTTTTCCGAAACTTAATCCACAATATCAATTCCAGCAAATAAAGACATGAATTCACTTTATGCAGTTCTTCACAATCAAGCTTCTGCTGATAGATTACTTTGTTTCTATCAATAAACTTATAGGCCTACAATTATGATCATCGGTCATAAATACTTATGAACCCAAGTACTGCTTAATGTATTTCATTCTCTATTCTCTACTGGGACATTAGTTTCCAAGATAGCCTTATAGAAGAAAAATACTTTATTATCATTTGTATCCTTTTTCTTAGGCATTCTCATCTTAGTAGGATGGAGAGAGAGAGAGAGAGAGAAAGCAGTGTCATGCGGCAAATGTCCTCATCTAGATTCAAACCCAAGGAATCTTATTTAGCATGGTATACACCTGAGATCACTGATCCACCAGGAAAATTACAATTTTTAAGTTCTTGGTATTGTCATATTGTTTGGCGCACTTTGAATCGCCGCAATATATATGACTTATCTATAGTTTGAGCCTGAAAAGCACATTACTAAACACAGCCTATGAGGATGAGAGAAGATGGTTTATAACAGGTTGAGTGTATCACTTTTTTTTTAAGTTTTTAAAGAGAAGGTTCCCCACTACTGAAGGTGTAAAGCATGTTTATATTGTTTAGACCAGGGACCTTAAACAATTTTTTAAAGTTTTTTCAAAAATTAAAAAATCTTAACATACATCCAACATATTATTAGCAAATATAAATCCCCACTGCACTGGCCTATAGGTAAGGTAGTCACTAAGGTAGCCATCCACAGATACAGTTCATCCTAAGGACTCACTGTGCCACATGTATATTTAACATTAAAACATGATTTATAAAATCATGCCAACAATTATAGGCTACTTTAATAGCTTGGTATTCTATGCAATGCAAAAAAAAGTATGTATAAAGCCTTTAGGCCGCCCTACATGTTATTATAGGCCCAGTTTAATATGCAACTTCATTTTATACAATGTAGTAGGGGATCCCTGCTCCATCTCTTTCAGTTAAGGGGTCCTTTGCCTAAAAAACGTTGAAGACCCCTGCTTTAGACGATCGCCCAACCCTAGAGACTATTTCAAAACATTGGTGCCTTCTGTCTTTACATTTACAAATATCAACAATAACTAATCATTAATGTTTTGCAAAATTAAATGAATACATTTTATTACTAAGTAGTACACTTGACAATAACACATATCTACAGAAAAGACTAGCTAGGTTTACAGTGAAACAGCACCGTTGACATGGTTATTAAAACATTACAACAGCACCTGTCCTACTTTTCACTTATTTTGTGAACTAGTGAATACAGCTTTTGACAACATTAGCATGTGCTACTTTGCAGAAATGTGCCTCCGCGACATTCAAACTGGTCCCTCCTTCAGCCATACTTCACTTACACCATACCAACCTAACCAACTGTTGCAGTCTCTGTTGCAATCTCTTTTAAAATCGTTTAAAAATCGACAAGCTATCTGTTGCCAAAATGTAGCAGGAATTACAAATGTAGCAGGCATTACAAATTTTAACTGGATTTACAGTTAAATTAGCATAACGTTATAGCAATAACTGTACTCGTGCTAATGTCAAGCTAATGACAGCTGGTGTTGTGGACATTAGCTGGGCGACCACTATGGAACGGACGCGTGATATTTTAATATCTCCATTTCTCAAAAAAAAACTAAATAAAACCAAAACTCCTATTAGAGTCGGTTCCTCTTTACAGAGCACACAGTATCGAGATTGCGATCGAAAGCTGCCGGGTGAAATTAAACCAGCAGTAACTTAACGTTAGTTAGGTTAGGTGAGTAGCCTAACTTATGTTAACGTTACAGCATATTATGCCGTAAGTTTACTAACAATATAACGTTACAGTTTGAACCCACTGACCTGCGGGGCCTAACGGCTGCTGCTGCCCGTCCTCTCCGAAAATCAGTCTGAAGTCCAGCTCCTCATTCCCGGGGCAGTTTGCAGTCGTCATCGGGTTTGACAGCTCGGGTTTTAACGTTACCCCGCCACTCGACCGTCGACTGCTGGAGCAATTTATGCTCTCCTAAAATGTCACATTTACTGACTGCAACGACGCCGAACTTTAACTTTTGTTCTTTTAACTCATGGCCATGCACCAACCCGTGTTTTCCCCTCGTTTGACAAATCCAAAATACAAGTCGTTGGCGTCTCTTCCCCTGGCAGTTAACTAGCGAAATGATGGCTTCAACTTCAGAGAAAGTCGTCTGCCCCCTCTGTCTCTCCTTCTCTCGCGGTTTCTGCCGACCTAACGTTAACGTTAGTCAATAACAAACACGCGCTTTCTCTGTCAGTGTTTAATGTTAGCGATAAAGCCGATGAATTGTCCGTGTAATATTGTCCAGTTGTCTCTCTATCTCTCCTCCTGTCTGTTTCTCTATCGCTCTCTCCGGAGCTCCTATCCCAACTTTTACTAACCCCGCGTGACAAGGCTGTTCCACTGATGACGTCAGCAGACACAACACAACACACAGCGCACGCATGCACACACACACACACACACACACACACACACACACACACACACACACACACACACACACACACGTACACGTACAGTTACTCGGCTATGGAGTTAATAAACAAGTTATGGGTATAGCATATTGCTTTTTTGAAGGTGGCTAACCTAATCATAAATATTTAATATGCGTCGATTATGTTTTATCACTGTGTTAATAAGCTGTTTTTGCAAAAGAAAGTGTACAAACATTTGAATATATTCATTTAGCAAACCCTTTAACCTTACATCGGTCTTACAGCCACTTTGCTCTATTTAATTGGCCCTCCATTCTCTTCCAAACCCCCCCCCATTAGATTACATCCGATTGCGCCTGGCACGCAAACCTACCTCTTTGCAAGGTTCCAATCCAAGCCAGGATTGGTAAGTATAATGACACAATGCACTTTCTACCTTTAGATCCATTCAGCCTGTCGGCACGGGAGCCCCATAATTTCTACTCAGCCAATTAAGGCTTGTGAATGGGGCTGTATACTGTAGGTAGGTAAGAATAGACATCTTCATTATAGCTTTTTGGATTATTTATGGTTATAGATGGCAAGCCATAGCACATCAAGATAGGTGCCACTGGAAAAATCAAAAAGTTATCTGCCACTTTTATCCCTTGATTCTACAGGCTTGAGAGGAGTGTTTTGCACAGTATTTTGCACTTGGTGGGACAGAGTGGGTATTTCATACTGGGACACTACACATAAATGTGGGCCAAATGTGCAATAAGTTGAGAAGATGAACATATTGGGACCCAACCATTTGAAAATGTCTACAGTAAATCTATATGGCTATAGTCAAAAAGATATACCCGCACTATACACCGGGCTACTCACTTGCATTTAAAATAGGCACTTTGTTAAATGTAACTCTAACATGGCAACGTGGCAAGCTAATGATTTGTTTTGCATATTCAGTACTCATACGGTATATTCCTACTCTGAGGGATCCCTTTTGTGTCATTGGTTTATTTATATCACAATGCAATTCTTAGTATTTCTTACCAGAGATAGGGTGGCAAGAGTACGTCTGCGGCTAGAATAAAGCAATAGTAAATCCTTTTGTATACAGGCTTTTTCACTCCCTTCAACCTCTGTATCTCTATCCAACCCTGGATTTGATAGGTTAATGTCCTCAGGTTAATCTTTATTGGGTAAGCAAAACAGAGGTTAATGCACTCTAAAGCTTTAATGTGTTGCTACTTTGATGATTTTTTTGCCTGACAACTTGTGTATTAGTATTAAATTATTCCTGCTTTCCCATACTTGCATTATTGGCAGCATGCACTGTAGAGGGTATTCTAATTCTTGTTGTGATGTGATTCCTACTATGCACACACACACACACACACACACACAAACACACACACACACACACACATACACCTTCACGACTGATCAAGAATATCTGCCTCTGTGAAGCAAGTTTCACAGAAGGCTAACACTGATAAACACAGTAATAAAACGTTTTATTATGTGCATTACTGCTGTATTATTTCTACCTATCATATTTGGGCTTTTACGATCAATTTGCAATAAAAGAAACAAATGATTACATGTATATTCTTTGTGTAAAAAAACAAATTACATTTGTATGTTGTTGTTTTTCATATTCAAGCTAAACATGCATGGTGGCAAGAAAAAAGCACCAAAGATCATTCATTATATTGCTGAAAGTAACTTTTGTAAGAGTACATTTTAGTGTCAGTCCACACTCAACACAAATTGCAAGCGCAGCAGACAACAGCTTCTTATTTTTCTGACACAGCCACACACTCCATACCTATGCTAGATGCATGTGGGCGTTCAGACAGTCGCTCAGCTTACAAATGCATTTGAAAGCATCAATAACACATTTCCTGTGGTCTTTATTTCCAAGCAAAAGCACAAGGTTTAACCTTTGTTGACTTCTATGCCACCTTCTGAAGCAATTCTCTCAGACATTTGTTCTTCTTTGTTCATTTGTTATTACAATCAAAGTCCTCCTGAGTTCCTCCATATATCTACCAAAGCTGTTACATTTTTAGTTTCCTCTCTAAACTTCATACAATTTAACAGTGTCCTGCCATTTTAGACTGCTCCCAGACATCTAGTGGTCTGATTGATAAGTACACAAATGTTCTTCTCAACAGGTGTATAGTCACTTAACTTGAATACATAATAAGTAATATGTCTTGTGTCAACACCTAAAAGAAGTAGCTATTTCTACTTTGAGCAACACTTACTGTCAGTTAGTCACACATGATTATTGCGTAAATCAGTAATGTCATGCCTAAGTACAAACCAATTCCAGTCTGTATTCAGTTATACTCTAAATATAGGTGACTATATTAATCTTTATAACCAAGGCTTCTATAGGACTGACGTACGATGGATCAAAGAAGCAAAACAAATGAACTGGAATATCATCATGAGCTGTGATTCTTTCCCTGTTTTACCCAAACAACAAGTCAATACCTTATCAAAAAATGGAAAAGTAAAGAAAAAAAGTAAAACTACTGACTCAAGAATGTTCCTTAAAAAATGTACAAGCGCATTAAAGATTTAGCTTTTCCAATTATAATAACTAATAGTGCCACATCTGCTTATAAAAGAAAGGAGGACATAAGGTTTTAGCTGTAATGAATCCAGATGATTCTTAATTCACTCACTGTATGTTCACCTTTAAGTATATTATTATTATTTTTATTAAATAGAATTATAAAGGGATCATCATATTATTACGTGGCAGTCACATTATACTTGACTGAATTTTCTCCTGTGCAGCAGTTGCGTCTCCAGACCCACCGGAGTCTAATTCAGGTTACCGGCATCTCTTATCTCTGCAGACCTTTGAAGGGAGAAGATAAAGAAAACAAATTGTGTGGGAGGCTGTAGATGTGGTTTATGATATTATGTTCTTGTAAAGAAAGTTATGAAGGAAAAAAGCATCTGCCCCCACACTGGTCCTGCTTGAAAGGTGTCACTCTTTCAAGGATTGTGGTTTGCACACACTGCAGAAATGCAACGCAGCACCTTGGCACTGAAATGTCAACAAATTGCACACAATCCTGTATCAAAATGTCAGCTGATAAGGAATTTAAAATGCACTTATGCAATTACATTGTTCTGTAGATACAATCCTATTTAAATAGATTCTCAGAAAAGTAAAACAAATCTGTAATTTATTTATTTTATATCTTAATTTATCTGTGATTGACCTAAAGACGTCAGTATGTTAATGATGCGACAGGGTGGAATAGTGAAAAATAATAGTTTGCAGAATAATTAATCCTAGACAAACAATATGCTAGAAACCATGTGAAAGAAATATTGTAGACTTGGAAGACAGTACAAAAACTTGCCATCACAACTCTAAACGGGATTTCAGGTGACTTAAAATAGTGCTTGTGGATTTATGCTGCCCTCTTTTGTTCAGTCTGTGAAACTGAATATTGACTTGGTGTGACAAGTGAGTTGGACAGTTGCCTCCCAGCAGGCAATTACAAGTCCAGGGTCTGGACATAAAAAAAACCTTTACACAGTGGTGAACTCATTTAAATGTTTACTTTGCAGTGATAAGGTTCATTTAATAAAGCTGTTAACATATTTAGAAGTAACAGTGTATGCCCAACTCAGTTCTTTCTTCCTTAGGAGGCAGTGATCTAAGTTAATAGGGATTTCAGCATTGGTTTGTCTGACACGTGACAGATTATATTACTGAAAGTGTGTGTGATGTCCTGAAGCTACAGTAAATCAATCAGCAAGCTGATTCATTCAGCACATGGGAAGGTTAGCTGATGTGCAATACATGTGACAGCAGCACTGATGCAGACAGCTGTTTTCTATGCTGGGTATTAATGCAATTGTCCATTGCACAAAAGAATAAATATATAGATAGATAGATAGATAGATAGATAGATAGATAGATAGATAGATAGATAGATAGATAGATAGATAGATAGAGTAGAATATGATGGGCAGATAAAATATGTGAATCAAAATGAATGAATTAAAACATTCCTAGCAGGCAACTGGAGAGAGCAGGGCCAAACAGCAGAGACATATGTATTTTTGTTCTCAAGTATGGTTTATTAATGAGCTTTTTTTATACTTGGTGAATGTTGTCAGGCACCTCAGGGATGCAATCCTAGTGTTTCTGTGTTTGGTTGATGTATTTGCTTCCTAAGAAGGGGATCAGCCTATTTAAACAGCTAATGTCAGCATTTAAAGAAAAAGAAATAGAATTATCATAAAGAGCCCCAATGAGGTTTCATGATTTTGCATGCCTGGTTAGATTAGTCTCCATTTTATTAGTTTACACTCAGTGTAAAGCAGCAACACAAGATTATCCCCCTAAGAACCCTGTGGCAGGCACATGAATTATGTCTTTAAGTATAAGTGTAGACATTAGCCTACTATGTTGATACGCTTGAAAAGATGAATAAGTTGTTTACCAATAATGAGATAAAATATGGATCTACTTTCTTTGGCAATATCCCAGATGAATACAAATGCATTACAGTACCTAGGCTTGGTCTTTTCTGAAGAGGATTGACCAGAGCTCAGAGTCATGTGGACAGTTATCGACAGTCACTGTTGTGTCAATGGCAGTGCTCTTTCTCACCATTCTATAATCTATCACAATCTCCGGCATTACTATACTGTCTGCAGGCAGTGTTATTTCACTATCAGTGATCAGCCAATGGAGTTACCATTAGAACATTATCCCATTATTGTGTAATTGTGTGATTATTACATATTTTGTTAACAAAAAGGCGTTCAAAACGTTACGTTTGCAGCATGTATATGTTTATTTAATTTGTTTAATTAATTTATTCACAATCATTGTTTGTACAATTGTCGTGGATTCTTGGATTTTCTCATTGTTTTCCATTTATGTTTATAGTTTTATATTTGTTTTTGTTGCCGATTTCGAATACATTGTGAAAACAAGATTCACTGATGTTGCTTTTCTCAAATACGTCATCAATCCACATCCTCTTGACATCATCAACATTCGCCAATAAAGCATGGCGATACCGCTGTCAACCAATGCTGCCACCAGGGAAACAGGATGTTAACAGATTTACTGTTTTTGAACATTCAACGTGACTTTGAAAGATTTCCAGTGCACAAAGCTGGTCTCGTCTTCTTGGTTCAGTCCTTTATTTGCGATTTAATTCCTGTCAGCTGATCTGAGCAGGTAGAGCGAGCCAGCTCAACATGCACTCTGTGAAGGTCGGCTATTTAGCTTCGGCTGCGTCGCGAGCTCTCTGCTCAAGTGGAGTTTACTGTGGTGAGTTTATTCAAGGTTCGGCCTGCTTTCGTGTTCATTGTTCTGTCAGTCAGGCTCGTTTTTGTCGAACAGCAGCTACGCCAGAAGAGACAGTCATTCGTATTCCTCGTTACATGCAGAAGCACATTGAAAATGTAAAACAGACTCGAGGCAAAAACAAGATCAGCACCATCAAAGCCGGCAAGCTCCTGATTCAGAGCAAGGATCCTGATCTGAACCAATCGGCGGGATACACTCTTGGGAAGTTCGAGCAGCCCAATCTCTGCTCGAAAGGGTGGAAACATAACAAATCGTTCGGTGACTATTTCACCATCAACAACATCCAGACCGTTGCACCTTTTGTTGTTGATAATCAGAATGAGGATGTTGAACAGAAAGTATCGCCGACGTTTAATAACCTCCATATCTGCAAGGAGCTGGTGGAAGCTTTGGACAAGATCCACATTACCCATCCCACCACTGTACAGCTGCAGACCATCCCAAAGGCCCTGAAAGGTCACAACATTCTCTGTGCTGCAGAGACAGGCAGTGGCAAAACACTGAGTTACCTCCTTCCTATTGTTCACAGACTGCAAGCTGAGAAGAAATCGGAGATGTACGCTGGGAGCGCACACAAGATCTGCGCTGTGGTTCTTGTGCCTTCCAGAGAGCTTGCTGAGCAAGTGGCGGCTGTGTCCAGGACTCTGTGTGCTCCATTAGGCTTGCTGGCCAGGACTGTGGGTGGTGGGCGGGGTGTAGGACACATCAAGGTGGTCTTCAAAAAGGATCATCCGGATATTTTAGTGGCCACACCAGGTGCTCTGGTCAAGGCCCTGCGGAGGCGCTTCGTGGACTTGAGTGAGCTGAGCTTCTTTGTGGTGGACGAGGCTGACACCATGTTCGACCCCAGCTTCTCTGACATGCTGGAGAACATCCTGCTCCACACCAACATTGCTAGTGATCCCAAAGAAACCCGAGGCCCAGGCCACAAAGCCCAGCTGCTGGTGGTGGGGGCCACCTTCCCTGGAGGTGTCGGGGAAGTGCTCAGCCAGGTGACAGACCTTGGCAGCATGGTGGTGATCAAGAGCAAGATGCTGCACTTCCTCATGCCACATGTCAAGCAGATGTTTCTGAAGGTGAAGGGTGCTGACAAGATCCTGGAACTCCACCAAGCCCTGAAGCTTCTCAAACAGGAAAAAGGAGGGGGTGCGGCTCTGGTGTTCTGCAACAAGTCTGCCACCGTCAACTGGCTGGGGTACTCGCTGGACGAGATGGGGGTGCAGCACGCACGTCTGCAAGGGGAGATGCCTGCTGCTGTGCGTTCAGGAATCTTCCACTCCTTCCAGAAGGGCCTGGTAGATGTGCTGATATGCACAGACATTGCTTCACGTGGCCTGGACACATCCAGAGTGCGCTTGGTTGTCAACTATGACTGCCCGGAATCCCACACAGACTACATCCACAGGGCAGGGAGAGTGGGGAGGGCAGGAGGGGTGGAGGATGGGGAGCTGCTCAGCTTTGTCACTCATCCATGGGACGTGGAGCTGGTGCAAAATATTGAGACTGCTGCACGTAGGAGAACTAGTTTGCCAGGGATGGAATCTGATATACATGAGCCAAGACCCAAAGTAGTAAAGGCAGAGGAGTAGAAGTGTTTTTTGTGTGTTTATGTTTGCATGTTACTGTATGTGTTGTTGGGATGACAAACTCTAAATGTACAAAACATTGTCAGCAGAAAGGGTAAGCCAGATTTGTTTGAAACAGAATTACAGTAGGCTGTTTTTCTTTGGCCAATATGACTTAAAAAAGTAGCTTTTTTTTAAAAAAAAGAATTAATTAAATTGCCAACTTTATGATTGATCGTACATGGGATGGAAATTCTACTTAAATATGTGAATTTTGTTTTACCTTACTTTCATTCAAACATTCCCAACTGGGATAAAGTGAACGGGAATTGCTTAGTTCTGGTGTAATGTCTTACTTCTGATATTTAAAAGCACTAACATAAAGCATGATATTAATGGGAATATGGAAGTGTGCTCTGTCTAAATTTAATTTTTCCATAGTGTCAAAAAATGTTTAAGGCCTATATTTCCTGATGTAAATGCAGATTAATCTGCTCATTAGTTGCTTATTTAGACTTAATATACTTATTACAATATTTCAATCAACTGATGCTGTATTTTTGTAAAAATGCTTGAACTTTAAAGTAAAAACGTATTGCATATTCTCACTTTTTCAATTATTTTTCTAGCAAAAACATGATTTTCTTCAGCCTAACTATTGTCAGAGGTGTGTTGGCCATGTTGTGGCATCTGTTGGATGCAAAAATCTTTTTGTGCAAAAATGACATCATCTCCTCTCAAATAGTGAAAACATAAATTGACCTGGTTTGTTAGTGTAAAGTAATTTTCAGTGAAACTATGCAACATAATAATGTGATGTGGGTAACTTGTCATTGAAGAAGACATTTCCCCTAGATGTTTTCAAATAGAACCTGTTGGCTTTTTCACCACATCTAACCAAATACCAGCCAGGGTGTGGTATTCAGTCGGCTTCTTCAACATTGCAACAAAGCAATCTGAATAAGAAGAAAAATACATTCACTTTTATCTGTCTCTTACAACCTTTTTATGACTTTTTAAAATAAGTCTTACATTGATTGATATTGTCATGTGGACAAATCCTAAATTCTCTGGAGATCTGTTGTTATTGTCCTTAACACAATTTTCAAGTTGTTTTTTTGTATGTAATATGTACTGCATGTGTTTAGCCACCAGGTGGTGGCATTTGTCTTAGTTCATCTTATGTACATTAGCTGCACAGGTGGTGGGTCAAAACGTTCTCTTAATACATCCATGGTCAAAATCCAAAACATATATACAGATTTTGGTGGTCAATACAATGAACTTAGCACATACTCACTAACTTATTGGAAACAGTCACAAGCCCACCTGCTAGTTTCTGAAAGGTTTTCTCGATTTCAGTACCTTTCATGTTTGCAGTACAGAAACACTTCATCAAGCTATAGCAGTAGTCATTAATCTCCAGGCAAGTTGAACAGAGGCCACAAACTGACATAACTACTGTTGATGTGTAGGTTCACTGTACTTGAAAGGATTTTTTTCCCTTTTCCAATGCCTGTGGGTGCTTGTTGAAAGGAAACCGCAAAAGTCAACATGAAAAAATGCCAGAGTAAAGAAAGTCTTTGGGATCTTATTTCAAAGGTAACAACTTGTCCTGTGACCCTGTTTTTTTTTTTTTTTTTTTGGTTCAGTAGGTGTTGATTTAAACAACTTTTTTTTTGTTTTTACATGAATTATGGACAGATGACATACCTGATGATTGATGCTGAAATGTTTGTTGAAGTATAGAGATTATAGAAGGAGACAGACGGACAGACGTGTTAATGGCTCTGACAGTAACAAGGGGCTTCCATCAGAATGTCTGGAATGTAGTTCAGATTGTCCTGCTCCAGCTCAGGTCAACCCCCCCTCCCTCTTAGGTTCCCATTTCACCCAACTGTACCCTGACAACAAGGACCCCGTGTCCACTTATAGCATGTGGAGCAAATGCCTCCAATCCCTCACTTTATATTTTTGTCCTGCCTCACCTCAATGGACCCCCACAAAGATAATAAACTATCAAATGCCCCACTTCCAGGTAGTTGCTGGGCCCTGCATTAAGTATTTTGTGGCTAAAATAATTTTAGACCATAGCTCTTAGCCTTAAAGGGCCACTCCACTGATTTCACACATGATCTGTTTACTTAATACAAGGAATACTTTTGCAGTTTGGGAAAACAGTTGTATAATGTCTTTTGTGGCTCTGTGGGTGATTTATGAGGTCATAGCGATATCATCAGGGTTATCTCAGCTTGAAAGAAAGCCTGTGTTACAAACAGGGGCTGTGGAGTTTGAAAGATGTGGGCATTTTCCAGGAAAACAGATCCAAGATGCTAGAGAACTGAATCATGGGAAATGTAGGGTCCTTAGTTTTTGGAGCTTGACCTAGGGACTAAAAATCAGGAGGTCTTGGCCTCTTTGGTTTGCTCATTTTGCCCCTGCCACCACTCACAAAATGTGTTTCTCATTGTTCCTTGACTTGGATGTTTGACCTTCACTGTGCAAATTGATGTATGTGCAGAGTTTGACACTCAGACTTTTTCCACATGTATCTAAGTAGGAGAATTGTATCTCAGTTTAAAGTGTACAAACAAAAAATATTTTGTAACATTACAAATAGTTTAGCAGCCACTTGTGGTCCAATATGCAACTAAGATTTTAGTCATTTTGAACTATAGTTAATTGAACTTTTCTGTGGAAAAACCATATCAGGCACTATATATTCCAAGCAGAGTATTTTTTTATATGAGTTAAAACATCTCAGGAGGGGATCTTTAATCTGTCCCCCACCATTCTGGAAGTTCAGTAGGTAGTAGGTACTAAATTGCTGGAGTACCACTTAAGATACTCTTGGGAAATGGGATCCTAGTTTGTTGGACAAAGCCAGGGAAAAGGATAAAGATAAAGTGGTTTGAGGTCACAGGTTCTCACCGCCCAGCCTACAGTAAAACAAACAAGAGTAGCCTATATTTGAGCAGGTGGGGATGTTTGTATGCCGTTCACAGGGAGTCCTTTCTTTATTTTTTGGCTTTAAACCAATACTCAAAGGGCATTTATTTATCACCCATAACATGATAATCTGGTGTCAACCAGTAATAGTAGCCTAATAAAAATGTCTCATTGAATCATTACTAATGAAAAACATATAGGCCTACAAGTGAGGTAATTAAACATAACAAACACATTAATAAAACATTAGAATTTCACCTTGCGAGATTAATACGTATAGGCCTACATTAAATACTATTATTAGTATTGCTCTTAAAAGTATCCCACACAAAATACCCTAAATAGGCTATTTTTCAAATATAAATAAATAGGCCTACCACTTAATTTAGCCCCATCTGTAGACTCCGTGGACAACTGGGGTGTATAGGTCAAAGACAGATAAAGGTATAGGTGGACTACAAAGTGTTTGGGCCATTAATAATGACGCATTTCCTCTTTGCCCCACCGTAGGATCGCCCCCTCCCCATTTACACACACACACACACACACACCGTGCCGCTGCTCACACACTGTCCAGCCACTTGGAAAATTCCCTCAACGCGGAGGATATTTTACTGCTGAGCAGCGGGACTGTCGGCTAATGTGCATCTTCTCAGGGCTGACTTGCTTGAAAAATGCCCCAGTAGAGGATCTGAAGGTAGGTTTACAACGCTGTAATCGGCTTATTCTGCTGCCCATCTCCCCCGCAGCAGACGTAGAGATCTGTCTGACCTTCTCTCCGACCAAAGCTTTATAATAAAACCCGCACGCTGTGTGTGCGAGCCCGGCGTGTGTCCCCCCCCGGCTGGAAGGGATCCTCTCTGTGTGACTGCATTACATTTCGGTTTCTCCGGCGTTTTGAATGGATCGATGCTATAGCCTAAGTTGTGTTTCAGAGCTCATTTAAATCAACGAAACTTGTGGAGCCTTTACATTGTCGACTTCTCCAGTGGCATCGGTTTGGTTTGGGCGACTTCACAGAAAAGTGAGCTGCTGCAGGGGGTCACCCGGTGAGGATTTCTTTTGGCAAAGCTGTTTATTTTTTATTTTTTATTATTATTATTTTTTTTTGGAAGCCTCATGATTCAGAGTGTGGACAACGGAGGGCTGGTTGTGTGGTGGGTGTGCAGAGTCAAAGAGGCATGGAGAGTTCACATTGCACTGACCAGGGAAAACCAGCCTCCGCCATGTTAAGTTACTATCACATCCAAGCTGCCACTAATGCCACAGTTTGTAACTTTTGTTTTAATAATACATGTCGTCAATCATGCCATATCTGACACGCGCACATTAAAGGGCAGCTGCAGCCACCTGTGTAAAGCGCGTGGCTTGCTGCGTGTTGAAGAACCAGCTCGTGAAAGGAGAGCCCACACATTCTAGCGTCACCCCAGCAGCTTGCAGGGGAGCCCATGTTATCAGCCGTGGGCGTTTTTTCCAGCATGGTTTTTTTTTTTCACCGCTAGGTGCATGTGGTTACTACGGTCAAGGTGACAATGAGAGCAGCATTAGAAAAAAAATGACATGTAAAACGGACATGTAGAATATATGACTTCTCTGCAGCACCAGCTATCCTTCCAGGTTATATTGCATGCGTTGTGGGGATGGCTGCCAGTGTCGGTTTAGCTGCCACACCCCTTCATAGAAAGACAAGGCTCTGATAGTCTGCCATTTGCACAAGTAGCTTAATACCAATCAAATACTGTAGCTATTATTTTTGCATGGAATCTCATATTTTCCAATGTGTCCTATTTGCATTTGTGTCCTCCTCTTCTTCTATTTGATAAGAGGGAAGGAATTGAGTTGAATGGTTACTTGTGTATGTGTCAAGTTTGTGCTCATGGATCAACACACTCCATACTAGTATCGCAATGAGTGGATCAATGAGCAGCAGCTGATGAATTTCAGCAGGGCAGTGCCCTGGGTGGAACTGTGAGCTGGGTAGTAGGGAGACATGACAGGTAATATGAGATGGGCCACGGCTGGTGGAGCAAGAGATACCTGCGATGTTTAATGTGCAAACGAGTTTCTGTGGCAGTTTAATTTGCAAATCGCCCCCTAAAGTCACTCACTCACTCACTCACTCACTCACTCACACTCCATATCCCACTCCCCCTCTGGCTGCATAGAGGTGTGTGTGTGTGTGTGTGTGTGTGTGTGTTGCCTCAGGAACTAGTGCTCTTTGACTGGTTTGATAGGTATGTCTAATACCAGTCTGTGTGTTGAGATCCATTTGGGTGTTAGGACAGTATTACTCATGGGAATGGTTTTGCAGTTATTAAATAGATTTTCTCCAAAAATCTATGGTTAATAAAGGTGTGAGGAAAGTTGCAGCAGCACGAGAATGTCATCCCATCCCCTCAAGTTGCCCTATGTTAAAATCTGTCCTTTCAAAATGGCAGCTCTCGTCTAATGAGCCAGGCTCACCAGCCACTGATCAGTTATGCTTCTGTTTCATCTCTGTGAAAATGTCATTTTCGCAAGCCTCATAGTTAACTGTTACTATCAGCTGCTGTTGCTGCTACTGCTTAGTATGCGGCTCTGCCACCAGCAACGGCCATTTATCATACTGACCAAACTCTATCTGGCTTTCCTAACATAAAAGCAGCAATCAAAAGCTTTTTCATTATATTAGCGACTGTACTGACCTTTCGGAGAATGTGTTTATGCGTTCATTATGCTAATGGTAGTTTGAAACCAATCTTTTCAAAGCAGAGTGTTCAACAATTACTCTTTATGGTGTAGCTGTTCAGTTATTTATACTGTGTGCAGTAACTGTTCAGTTATTTAGTGCTGAAATCAGTGGCAGGAAATGATAAGCTGTGTGAATCTTCAGGAAATGTTGTCTGAGTCAGCACATAATGAAACTATGCTTAAAATTAATGGAAGAACTTAAAGTCAATCTATGATGACTGTTACAGCCTAACCTGCAGCCCGTAGCCCTGTTGCAATTGAAACCTCTAACATAAAGATACCACAGCAAACAATTTAATGATTTCTTCTTCAAGTCCTGCAGCTCGTTTTACAACCTTTGGGGACTAACTTTCGATCGCAATGTTCTTCTAGCTTGTAAAGACCTTCAAGGCCAATCTCATCCAGCAGTGGAGGGGGTCACTCAGCAGCAGCACATGGCTAATGTATTGTTCTGTCCCTTTTGTTCTGCATGAAAACAGACCGTTGCTGTCAGTCACCAGTAACCATGGGGAGGAAGTAATAAGCAACCCATAATTACACTTTAATCTCAAGAGGCACACATGTTAATGCACTGGGCCATGGGAAGGGAGCCAACAGTTTGCTGCTCATGCTCAGCCAGGTAGCTCTGCTATGCATACAGGAAGTGTCATTCCGAGTTGTGGGGTACAGTCAGTAAGTGCAGTTCATTTTAATAACATATTTCCTGCAAGAACTGTAAGTGCTGGTGCAAGAGAAAGGAAATACTATAAGCTTGTGATCTGTATGCCTTTTTATGCAAAAGCTGCAGTGACGAGAGGCTTTTTTTCAAGCAGGTGGAAGAAAGCGGGAGTGTAGAGGACAAGAATTTGAGCTGTACAGAACTGCTTAAATTACATTTGCTAAAGACTTTGACAGTAAAATCTCTGACTAGCACCCAATGATACTTGTTCCACAGTTGTTCTGAAATAAACATAATGTGCTGTTAATGCAGAAGTACCTTTTTGTGAAGAATTAGTGTCTGCTCTGCTTGTTTCCCAGTGCAGCTCCCAGTTGGTCACCTGGAACTCATTCCTTGTTTGTTTTTTATGGATCTCAGAGCCTGAAACAAATGTTTGAAAGCGGTTGCCAGGTTGGTAACTAGACATCAGCTGCCAAATTGGCAACCAAAAGCTGAGGGCAAATATAATTGTCATAGCTTAGTGTATTTGACTAATAATGGTGATATGTGATTAAACAATTATCAAGACAATCGTTAGAACATTTTGCCTGCATGTTTGTGGTATTGTACATTAATTAGCAGGGGACGTTTTAAAAGGCTGAATGATGACCTCATGCAAGCGTGATCACATCTATTGTATGTCAGATTGGAGCTGCTCTTGACCTGGAGTGGAAGATAACAATTAAAAGTTTTTAATCGTGAGAAATGTAGTGAAATAGGTTCAGCCAGGATAGCCTGGTTTGCAGCATTCATATTTAGAAGCATGATGCATACTGGCTTTGGATTTCTGGCACCTGATGAGCCTTGCCATGATGAAGTATATGTTAGCCATGCAGGGTTCATGGTATAATTTAGCATTATTTTAATAAAATGCTCCCCTATGTGTCATAATTCTATTCCCAGTATGTGGGATGGGTTCTTCAGTGATATTGACATGTTGTCATTTTCCTTTTCCCTTCCTCCCCTCACCCTTGGTGATGGAGTAGAACATATGATTATGATTATTGTGGATTTAGGAAACCATTGCAGTCTCCATGTGAACTCTCCATGCCTCATACCTACAATGTTTAATTGCACTGTAAACCAATAAACCAGTTGTTATTCTGTTATTCTGTTGTCACAAATTAGCTGCTCAACAACTTTCATACTACAGTTGAGTGGCAGTATTTTTTTACTAACTGCAGTTTGCATATATTTAATGCCTTACATATAGTAGCTAACACATTTTAGGAATGCTGTATTCTTAATACATGGAGTTTTGCAGTGTGAGGGGGGGTCTGAATGGAGGCGGAGGAGTGTCTGGCCTAGTTCAAGTTAACAATATCACAGAATTTCACACTTCGTTGTGACCAAGCCAAGGCATGCGTAACCTTTTAAACATAAGAGTCCAAGCAGGGCTTCCTGTTAGAAAGAGGGCCCCTGCGCCTGCCCCTTCCAGATGTATAGTACGTATTTATTAGTTAAATAAGTTAATACTTACTTACGTATTTACCATACTTAGATTCAGGCAGAAAACATGCTGAATCACTTTCTATGCTCCTTTGTCCTAGCCCCAAACTTATATTAGAAGGAAGGGTTATAATTAACAACAGGCAGCTGGTTGAGTCACAGTTTTGAGCCAAGCTTTATTTATACAATGATCAAATGAATAAGAAATAATGTACAACAAATGCAGCTGTAATATCAATAATGAAATGACTATCAATGAAGCGATTGATGCACAGGTTTGTAAAGATTTGTCCATTCCGCCCATCAGCGGTGAAGCATGCAACTAAAGTCTTGTTTTTCGTGGTAACGTTGTCATGTATAAGTCCTGAATGCTGGTCATTGTTGGATGGATGCAGCAGAGGCTCTCTTTTTGGCACATCCCATCTACTTTCTGTTTTTTCCCCACCTCCCACTAAACTCTGGTATGCCTACCTCCCACTCAGTCCACCGTCCAATGTGCATTGCATCACAAATATAACCCAGTACAGTGTAACACGAAAAACTATTTCTGCACAAGTGGCTTTGCTAATTGATTGGTTTTAAATACTCCGTATGACTCAAGGATAGGAAATGTTGGCTGTGTTTTTTTTCAGTCTATAATTAAACGTGGAGTGCGTTTTCAAGAGGAGCAGTCTGTCGGAGCAGCCAGTGCCCTGCAGCAGTCTGCATATGTGGGTCTGTGTGTGCTGTGATCTAAGTCAGTGGACCCCCCAATCTGGTTTAAAAATACAACATTTTGGTCATGCTGAGCAGCCTGGAGCAGCAGGAACCAGTATGGTTGTCATAGTGATGGGGGATGAAAACTCATGCTGCCTACTACTTAGTCATATTGAATGGAGTTGTTAATTTAAACTGTTACCTCAGTAGGAGAGCATGACAACTTCATGACCACATTAACTTGCGTATTGTAATGGATTGCGATTGGACAATTTTGCATATTGTTTGATAGTATTATGTAGCTTGTATGGGCTACGATAATTAATTTTGTTTGGTGACTTGAGCTGAGAATTCACCATTTCGCCACACTGATTTGAGTGCTCCACACCCAAATGATCAGAGCTTCCATTTTCAATGCAGTGATTGTCTGTTTGTGCTAAAATGCCCCCGCACAACATCTTTAAACATGATGTTCTTTAGTTAGATACACACATACTTGTATGTTTCAAGAGTTGTGGCTGTACCATGTTATGTATCCATCTAGGGTTGCAACTAACGAGTATTTTCATAGTCGATTAATCTGTTTGTTTTTTTCCTCGATTAATCGATGAGTTGTTTGGTCTCTAAAATGTCAGAAAATGGTGAAAAATGTGGATCAGTGTTTCCCAAAAGCCCAAGATGACGTCCTCAAATGTCTTTTGTCCACAACTCAAAGATATTCAGTTTACTGTCACAGAGGATAGAAGAAACTAGAAAATATTGACATTTAAGAGGCTGGGATCAGAGAATTTTGACATTTGTCTTAAAAAATTACTCAAACCGACTAATCGATTTATCAAAATAGTTCGCGATTAATTTAAGAGTTGACAACTAATCGATTAAACAATTAATCGTTGCAGCTCTATATCCAGCAGATTGTCAATCTCGAGAAGATAACGCCAGGTTAAATATGACACGAAACTTAAAACTTCCCTGTGGTGAAATAAGGTGACGACCTCCAGGTTAAGTTTGGAACTTGAATGAATACCAGCTATTTCTGAATTTAAGTGTGTTTTTACTAGCTTCCCAGAACTGCTGCTCATGGGACCTGTTAAAGCTGGATCTGTGTTGACTTTTTCCATTTCCTTACAATTATGCTAAAATACTCTTTTTGGTGGAGTTTGTTTATACCCTTTGATACGTGTTAGATTCGTAAACTGAAACTGTCTGATTTGTCTTTTTCCTGTGGGACCACTGTAACATGTAGCTTTGGCTGGTCATGATCTGAGCTTATTGGTTACATAAGTTATGGAAATCAGCCAGGACATGAAGTTACACACAAACATCAACTACTTGTTGGGCCAGATTCAGGTTCCTTTCAAAATGATCTTGAGTTTTGGCCAAAGCGAACCGTCATCTCGACTCCTTGCTGAAAGTGGATCTGCTCTGAAATGTGTTTCAGGTTGCAGCTGATTCAGCTATTACTGGAGTGCATCTCTGGCAAAAATCCCTGCTGCCATGGTTGCCACCTCAAGGCTCATGCTTCTTAGTCACCAGGGCAGAAATGTAACCTAATCAGGTGTCTGCTGCTCCCAGTACATAAGCACACAGCATGTGCTTATGTACTGGCTGTTCTGCACGAAACCACGTGTGGCCGTGCACCCTTGTGCACCAGGTTACTATATATGACACCCTGTACATTTCAATTTCACTTGGATTCCTTATGAACACTTCTATTGCTTGGGCAGTACAATTCATTTTTCTTTTGCTTGGGGGGCTATTTGAGCTTGTGAAAGTAATCAGGAAATGCAGTAGTCTCCTAAAGATTTAAGAAGCATCCCCATAGAGATTGCTGGTTTGCTTCCCCAGAACCATGTACAGTAACACTCTCTCCACCACAAGTGCTTCCGAGCAAAGTGCTTTACTTTAGATTCACTAAGTGGACTACTTGTTGCCAAATGCTACTTGTTGTGGTTATTTTTGGTAACCTATCCAAGTGTGCATGTATGTGTCGCTCCAAGTACTGCAGGAAAAAAAAAAAAAAAACGTGGAGGTAAACACCAGTGCAAGTTGACTTTAAAAAAAAAAAAAAAAAAGTGTTCAGTCTAAACCCACATATTGTGAGAGAAGAAAAATGAAGTTCGGCATTTGAACGAGACAGGATGTCAACTGGATCTTCAACCAAAATTGAAAAGGCAAGGCAGCTTTATTTGCATAGCACATTTCAGCAACAGGGCAATTCAAAGTGCTTTACATAAAACGTTAAAGAGCAGTTAAAAACGATTTAAAAGATTAAAAACAGAAGGAGAAGGAGATGGGCGCATACAGCTTGCTTTGATGATTCTGCCAATGAAAGCTTTAGCCCCATGCTTATATTTTATATGAGAGCAAGCATGGCTGCATTTAAGTTTTCCTCTGCCGCTTTGAAGATCCCTCAGCACTTGGCTGTAACTGTATCTATTCCCAAAGTCACGAACAAATGGGGTTCTCATTAGTCAACACATTTGTTTTTTGTTGATAAATTTCAACATTCGTATCACTCATCAAATTATTTTTGTCTCTGTGACGCTGTGGTTTGTGAAAATGTATCCTGTGTTGGAATTCCCCGGGAAGTGACTGCGGAGCAGCTCGGAGCTTTGTTGAGCAGGGGTGAGAGATTCTGGGAGTGCTGGAAATGTATCCCACCCCTTTTGCTCCTCCTCAGCCCTCCTGCAGCCTGGGGCATCTATTCTTGGTTTACTCATAAGGATAAATTCTTGCTACAAATGTTTGGTAGCTAACTTGCACGGGGAGTGACCTCGCTGTATAAGGCCATCCTGCTGGCAGAGGGGCTGAAATGGTCACAGTGTTGCAGAATAGAAAGGACAAAATATCCTGGATATGCAATCGTGATTAACAGATTGTTGTAATCCAGGGTAGCATTTATGTCAAAACCTAGAGACTTTCAAACATCAAAATGTCATTTATTAATATGTACTTGTGTCAAAATGACAAACATCTTTTCCTATTCTATTTTGCCTGGAAACACTTCCAACACGCTTGCGTGTCGCGTGAAAAATAGGCGTTGGTTCTATTTCTAGCAGGCACACGTTTGGGAGCCGAAATAAAAACTGACACACCACGCAGCTGACACGCTGATCTTCACATACAAAACTTTATAAATGATTATGCCACCGTGCTTAAGCCAGTTAAGTTATTCAAATGCGTCAGTCAGGCATCACCCACAGTTGCAAGATATTTTGTGATTCCCTGTAACTAGTTTGAAAGGTCATTATTTTGCCTGATAATTGAAAATGATTAGCTGAAAAGTAGTTTTCTGACAAGACAGTTTAGCTGGATGTCAGTGTTTGCTTAAAGCCCATAAAGATCTGACATGACAGATCTGACAGATGCTTGCTGGTTCTTTTTTTTTTTTTTTTTTTTTTTTTTTTTATTTATTTATGCTTTGTGCTTTTCCTGTTTTATTCAGTGATAAATATTGAGTCTCCTTTGTCATACAATGTATCATGGTGCAAAGTACATGTTGACAAATATGGCACCATCACACATGGTGCCACTTGACCAAGAGCAGGTTGAAAGGTTTTAACACATACTTTGAACTGGCAAGATGAGCTTCATCTATCATCTCTCCTGTGATACGATTTGGAAATCATCATAGTCCATGAACCTAATGGTTTTCTTTTTTGACCCACTAAGAAAATGTGTTGTCAGTTTTCTTTTTTTTGGCACTTTCTTTTCCAAATAGTTTTGTGTTGGATGTGTCTAACTTTGCAGCCCTCTCTGAAATATCCAACCTGGATGGCACCCGAAATAGCACTTAAAGTGGCACTTAATGTATGACTGTTCCAATCATACCGACGGCGCTCCTTCCCTCGGCCGAAATGTCTTTGTCTGGAACAAACTTGCATGCACTCCCCAGCTCCCTGCAAGCCGCTGATGTTGCCTGTGGAGGTTGTACAGTTTGAAAAGACACAGCTATATAAGGGAAACCATTCTTTGTTTATTAGTTAAGGGAGAGTACACGGGAGTGCTGCCAGGCCTCTCAGAGTAGAAAATGGGGACAGAAAGAAGAAGACGAAACACCACTCAGACATAGTGTACTCTGCTATGTAGAGCTGTAAACATTTGCTCCTTTTTTCTTTTTAAGGCAGAGTTATGAGTGTGGCAGCTGGCTTACATTACATGTGGAAAGCTCAGTGTTAATCAAGTGGCTGGAAATGGCCTTTATATGTGCGTTGAGCTATAGGCAGTGTGTGATCATGCAGCATAGCCACAATGTAAATAAAATACAGTGGTTACATTAGCTGCCTCCCAGGGACTTTGTCTGGTGGACGTCGTCAGTAGAGTAATCAGCATCGGACATAGTTGGAGAAAGGCCATCCACCTGCTGCTAGCTTGACATGTAGTGAAGCAATAATTGTGGTTTGGTAGTAGGTGTGTCTTGGTTGTAGCTTTAGTTCATTTTAGGTAACAAGGCCTACAAACAAGGCCTGCTAACAAAACATTTCACAATTTGAATTTAATATTTTCTTATGCCCTGCTACTTCACATGGATATGAAAGTGAGCTAATAGGACATTAGAGCCACTCCGCTAAGATGGTTGCTGGAGTGAGTGAACCGTTGCAGGTTGGTGCTTGCAGGTGCCAGCTGTCATATGGTTAAGTTTTTCACGGGGGGGGGATTTTTATAACCTGCATTTGTAAACAGAATTAAGTGCTCCTGTGTCTCTACATGCCTTCAATGGATTTAAGATGGTGATGGGTAATTTCTTTATTAGCTTATTTTAGCATGGGGCTAAATCTCTCTGAGATCTCTACTTTTAAAACCTTAAAAGTGGCCATCTGTCTATGGAAAAAACATAATGTAAACTCATTACCAAGGCTTAGGTTTATTGGGAGTACAGTTGCCGTTTGGGTGGTGGACACCAGTAATGGAGGTGGTGCAAAGTCATAAGTTTCAATGCTCCGATTCAGTTAGCAGCTTTGTATAATCAGCATGGCTGCATAGTGTGCTAATGAATTAAACTGTTCATTAAATGCACTCTACACAAACTGCATGCTTACTGGTGTTTTTATTTGTGCTGGATTAATAAAAAGTACTATATATGCTTATTTTCCGAGGCCGCTGTCTGCAAATAGTTGCATAATCACTTCTGTTCCAGTTTGAATTTAATTGAGATAATCCAATGTCGGGCTTTTCTGCTCTGCCAATTTAAAATAAGATTGATAGTAATCTTCTGAGCTTAAAGTAGGTGTGCACAGTGTTTCATATCGACGTGTCTATGGGGAGCTTGTTCTCCAGCTGGCAATGAGACAAATGCTGCATTGTCAAATTCCTCTCTTTAGAAGGACTCAGGCGTTTTTGTCTTTTGGACTCAGGGTAGAATGCCAGCCTTGTCCTCAGTTGGGTTACTTGTCTCTCGGTGCAGTGCACACCCTCATGGAAATGACTTGGAGGGGCATTCCCACCCACCCTTCACCTCCTTCAACGACAACCCAATTAAATGATATATCTACTTTTTAGGACCGAGTTCCCTGTTTGTTGCTTATACTGTCAGGCAGTCAGGCATAAGTCAGGCATCCTCTCAATTTGCTACAAGATTATCTGTGATTGTAAGGCTGGTATAGGAAAACACCAGGTGGGGAATGTATTGCTGGCCGCTCTCTTTAGGGAATGATCACGCAGAGACTCAGTGCTGGTTTTGAATTGGCAACATGTGTTGGTAGGATGGTGGATTCAAACGCCATTTACAAGTGACAGATGGGAAATGGGATTTTAGTTTTTGGTCGGTTTTCCCTGATGTCAAGTGCAGCTTGTTCCCTGATTGGAGTTCTGTTAACTGTGCTGCCAAGCCTTTTACTTTCATGCAGCTGTGGGAGCATGTGAACGCTCCTGAGCAACCTGGCCTCACCGTGCATTTGGACACGCATGGCTGTTTCAAAGCAGGCTACGCTTCCAAGAAGCAGACATACACTTGTTTTTCAGTTTTTTTGTGAGTGGATACAGAGGTGGCACTTGGCATGCTGCCTTTGTAGGTGTTATTAGGCAGGTAGACAGATTTTAACAGAATATCTTTTTTTTTTTTTTTTTTTTTTTTTTTTTTTTTTAAATCTGTGTATTTGCTTTCCTGCTGGGAATTAGATGAGATCCATTAAAGAGGCTATCATCAATATATATTCAGGATGGATCACATCACTACTGGAATTTGAAAGGGGTTGCTCGTAGTAATGAACCCCACAACTTTATAGGGACTTTCAGCTCATTGTTTTGGTTTTCTTTTTTTAAATATCATGGTGGGAAGTGTATCCAAAGCTTAAACTTATTATTATTATTATTATTATTATTATTATTATTATTATTATTATTATTATTATGTGTATGTCACTTTTTGTTGAGGTTGTCATTTTCACTGTAGTAATCCCAGCATTCTGCATTCAGCATGCATTGAATACATAGTGCGGCTAGTCTGCTCCTTCCCTCCTGTCCCTGAATTTGTGGTATTCCTGCTAAAAGATAAGCCGTCCTGGAATCAACCCCAGTCCGCTGACCTAGCAAGAAACGGCAGCAACCGTCCCCCACCTTCCTCATCTGTCCATCACCCCCCCTCCCCCTCAAAAAAAACTGTCGGCTCAATCCACCACCACGTGTTCCCTCTTTATCTCACTCACATTTTCTTTTTCTGCCACCTAAATCTACCAATCTCTTAGTTTCTCTCACCTCTATCTCCCTTTCACCACCCTGCAAGTTCTCTCCTCAACCCCGCGGCTAGCAAGCATGTCAACACCTTGGCTGCAACCCAGTCACAGGGATGAAATGACACAGGTCGCCTTCCTGTGGGCTGTAAATCAGCACGCACACATCTGGTAAATGGATGAAGGGGGGGTGTATTGATGGACATAATATTCACACTACCTGCTTGACATTTAGAATTTTTTTCATTGCTTCCGTCTGGGTATCTAAAAAATGGACTCCTCGTGCATGATTTGTGATGACTGGAAAGAGGTCAACCGACTTCATTTAGCTGGAGTTTAGTATCACTGTCACCTGCCTGCAAGGACACATTATGAGAAATAATTGGCCTGAGAATGTTTATGTGCAGTTAAAATGGTTACTACAATGCCATAGGAGGAAAATCAACTGAAAGAGGGTTTTCACTTTAATTCCTTCACACTGTAAATGGTGTGTGTGTGTGTGTGTGTGTGCTCTCGAGCATGCCATTGCCATCTGACTCCCCAAACAATGCAGAGTATTTAATGTATGAGGTGACTGGGGAGCGGCTCCTGCCTGCTCCTAACAATAGAACTGACAAGCAAGGGGCCAGGCTTTCACTTTGCAGATAGCATGGAAATAAAAAAAAATAGGGGCTTGGAGTCGCTGGATTGTTCACCCACAATAGGCAACCGCAGCCCTGTAAGGCACTTTACCTCCCATGTCATGTTTTTCTTCTTCTTCAATGCCCCTGAGCCTCTGCCCAGCCACCAGACTGCTTTTTAATTGGTTCTCCTGCCTGCCGGTTGGCCTACCTGCCTGGAATTGTTATCAACTTGCCCCGGAATAGCAGCTAACTTTTCAGACAGGATAGGGAAGTGTCACACTTAGAAAGGCACTCATCCATTATAAAAAAAAACTTGACTGCAAAGGCTGCTAATGGAAAAGATAAGGAATGGCAGAGCACTAGTTATCCTAATTAAAATGTATGTCATTCCATATATATTTTGGAGGCCAAAGCGGCTGGAGCTACAGTAGCAGACAATGAAATGTCTGCTCGCAGCTGTCCGCCCAATGAGCGGATTAGAGGACTCCCATATCTTTTGCAGCCGAGATGCTAAAGAAGATTAGGTTGGTAGCTCATGAAGAGGGTCGCCCCGTCATAATCTGCAGTACCGCCAGAATAAGACTCTGCCTTTTTAAACTGGGCTTTAATGATTTATTGTATCTTGTAAAGGATGTGCTTGCCTCTGTGGCTGCCTGTGTTTTTTATAGGCTCGTTTGAGGAGTTTATTTGTGCCCCCCATTTGTGCCAGCCATCACAAGAGGCAACCCATTGTGTTGTAAAATGTGGCCAAAAATGTGCTAGTTCTGTCTAATCAATAAGGGTGCTCCGATCGATCGGTCACCGATCGGTATCGGCCGATAATGGCTTTAAATAGTTTGATCGGTGGTCTCTATAAATGCCGATCAGATGACGCACTACCATGGATGTATTAAGAGCGCACTACTCCTGAGAACATTTTCAACATGGAGCTAAAATGGCGGCGTCCCTACATTCAGCGGTCTGGCAGTTCTACAAGGTGTCTGAACGGCGGCAGAACAGCAGTTGGCCCCCGGTCGGCCGCGGAACGAAGGCGGTAGGAAGGCGGCTACCGCTTTTAAAAAGCGGCTGCCACCGGTGGTGCTCCGGCAAACGTGTTTGCGATTACGCCATTCTGACGCTTCTACTGCCTCTGGAGCACCGCCGGTGGTCCACCGACTCATTGCTATCTGGGAAAAAGACGATACATTAGCGATTTGCAACGTGTGTGCCAAGGAAATACCACGAGGCGGAAATCTCCAAAGACATTTCAACACCACCAACCTCATCAGACATTTGAAGGTTAGCCACAGAAAGGAGTATGAGGAGTTTTTAAAGTTAGCTAACGCTAAGGCAGAGCGGAGTCGTGTAGCTAGCAGCTCCGGCGCCGCTCAAACAGCTGTTTCCCCGTGTGTGTGTGTGTGTGTGTGTGTGTGTTGGTCCGTGTGTGTGTGTGTTGGTCCGTGTGTGTGTGTGTCGGTCCGTGTGTGTGTGTCGGTCCGTGTGTGTGTGTCGGTCCGTGTGTGTGTGTGTGTCGGTCCGTGTGTGTGTGTGTGTGTGTGTCGGTCCGTGTGTGTGTGTGGTGTGACTGTGTGTGCTGAAGAAATGTCTGCAGTGATTGAAAGGACATTTTTTAGATTTTGAGCTAGGACAGAAAGCCAAACAGTTACTGATACATTGTCTAAACACGTGTGACTGTTACGTAATGGCGTAATTTTCAGTTCATAAAAGTGATTGGTATCGGGCGATAGTCTTCCAGCAATCGGTGATCAGCCCCAAAAATCCTGATCGGAGCACCCTTACTAATCAAGTCAATTACTGATAGTAACGTATGCAACTCCTAGTTACAGTTCTTAGTTTATTTTCACATCCATGTCCGTGGTATCGGGGTTAATGCACAGCGACCAGGCAGTCTAACAAGAGCACAGTATCTATCATACTCTACGGTGGAGCATGAAAGTGGGATTTGATTCAAGCTGCTCTGCTATGCCACAACTGCTTGGCAGCTGGTGTTTCCACGACCACCATGGCCTGACTGAAACATTGGACGAGGTCCCAACCTCAGTAGGCTTCCATGGAAACCTTGTCTAGAGTAGATTGGGGGTCTCCGATCGTTCATTAAAGTTATTGTTTCAAAGTGGGAATTGGCTTGAACCTGCTGAGTGTGCAATAGCATGTGGCGGTGTTCAGTGTCATGTAAAGCCAGTCCTGCTGAGTGGCATCCTCACCTTTTGATGACAGTTAGAGTTTAGCTTCTTATCCCTCAGCTCTGTTTTCTGTGAAGGCTGCTCTGTTCAGCTCTCTAAATGGTGGCAGAGGGAAGGGGTTCTCTGACATGACCTGCCTTTCAGGGTCAAACATTTTAAGAGAATTCTCCAGGCCGGCATTTCTCCTGGGGAAGAGTGCTGGTTAATGAATAACAAAGGAAATGGGTGATAATGCACAACAAGTAAAACATTTGGTTGGAAATGCTGGCATCAATAGCGAGTAGAATTGTCAACCGCCTCAAAATCTTGCTAATGTATCGTAATGAAAAGGTGCTCATGCTGACATTTATAAACTCTTTCAATGGTTAATGGATTTTTGTTACGATCAGTAAATTAAAATGTCCTCGATAAATGCAGTCCTTTTGTTACAATTTAATTGTCAGCTAGGGATATGCTTTTACCATTCTCGGTTGTTATTGTATGATGGCTGCTTTGAGGATGGTACGGCGGGGCAGACTTGCCATCATTTCATTTACTGCTACAGAGGAGAGGAACATTGTAAATGCAATTTCCTTGGACTATTAGTGCAGCGTAGGCTTCAGAAAGCTATCACTTGAAATGGTATGGGAATTTGTTTTAAGGCTATAAGGAACAGCTCAGATAATCCCTCATTTCCAATTTTGTGTCTTGCAGCGCCATTCTCTGGCATAAACCCTGAGTCCTAAAATTCAGTGGTATATAAGGCAACCGTCTTTCCTAACCTAGTGGTATAAAAATAAGTTGTCCAGAAAAAAAACATTTCAAACTGAATTCCAGCACTTCTGCTCCAATGGCAATTGACTGAAGACAAATAGTGTTTTTTACCTTTTTTATGCTGATCAGAGAGCCTATGTAACTCTTTCTCTTCATTTTGTCTCACATTAGTTAGTGTTTAGCCACAGGGCAATAGCACACTCACACAGGGGCCCCCTCACAAGCTAAAAAAAACCTAGTGTAAACCAAATGTAAACACATTGTTGCCTCTATACTCCCACCCCCAACTTGGCTGTATGGGTTTGATTCCATTCATGGAACTGGGAGTCGGCCTGAAGAGGGTCTGTGTAATTGAATTAGTAGCTGTGCGCTCCGCCCCCCTCCTTCTCTGGAGGAGCAGGACTAATCATTGAGAATCTCTGCCCTCCCAAGGGAGTGTCGAATAGTTGCCGTGTGTGTGTGTGTGTGTGTGTGTGTGTGTGTGTGTGTGTGTGTGTGTGTGTGTTCCAGAGATTGTCTATACCTAGACCAGATAAATGGTGTGTCTGGACACAGGGCTCCTGACCCCTTAACCTCTGATGGGGAGGCTATGTAACAACTGTGTGTTCCCATGTGATGCAAAGCAACAGCTGTTCTCCAGATGTCCTCAAGTCCCCCCCACAAAAAAGGGGAAAAAAGAACTCATGAAAGAGAACCTAAACCCCAGAGAGGTAAAGATGAGGCTCGGGGAAAATTTACTGTAGTTGGCTATTCATTCACTTATGAGTCACATTAGGTCTTCATTCATATAGGACCTAGTTGCACTGTGTGTGGGTGTTAACAAGCCTGCTGTTTGGTGTATAGGGAAATTAATGCATTTTTATATATATATATATATATATATATATATATATATATATATATATATATATATATATATATATATATATATATATATATATATATATATATATATATATATATATTTTTTTTTTTTATATATTCCTTTATTTCTCACAGCTGAAAACAATTGATTGATTTGAATAAATTAGGGGTGTGACGAGACACTCAGCTCAGAGACGCGAGATTGGTTTAATGAGAACGAAAGAAGGCACGATTTTAACACTATTTTAAAGAAAACTTAAATGATGAAATATGACTGGGAAAATAGTCTTTTATTCAATCGGAAGTCACAAAATGAAAAATTAGCACTGTGAAAGGTTTTGCCACAAACTCAAATGGCTTCTCTTTGGACTGTTGGTTGGACATATAAGCTGTTTGATAACATCAACTTGGGCTTTAGGAAGTTGTAGTAATGTATAGACCACATGAATAATAGATGAATAAAAAAAAAACAGAAAACAACTGTAACTACTTGGTCGGAAAGAGACTAATGATGCCAGTGTAGAAGTGCTCCATCATTGTCTTTGACAGGTTGAACTTCTACAGCTGTAGCAGGAAGTACATCCTCTGCTGGGCTTTATACCACCATCTACGTTAGTTGAACAGCAAACTATATCAATATTTTATTCGGGACACCCGATTAGACAGATAGCCGGTTTGCAGCTATTGAGTATCCAGACAGTTGCATACAGTTTAAATAGGAACTATTTCTTCTGTAGAAAATAGTTCCAGTTAAAGGTGTTCATGGGAAGACAAGTTGCTGTTGAGCTTTTTTAATGTTGAGCACCTCAAACAAAACTTTATTTCATCTGGGTGGTAGCAGAAATCTTTGCGCTGGATATCTTAAAACTACAATGGATAAAAACTAGTGGTGGGCATAGATTATTTTTTTTTAATCTCACTGTAATCTTCGAATTAATCTAGATTAAAATGGCTAATTTGAATTCTGCCCAAGTGCGGCGGGCGGTGTTGATTGTGAGGCGCACCGCCGCACATTAGTCTATGTGTGGGAAACACTGTTACTAACTGTTTATCCATCCATCCATCCATCGTCGTCCGCTTATCCGGGGTCGGGTCGCGGGGGGGGAGCAGCTCCAGCAGAGGACCCCAAAATTCCCTTTCCCGAGCCACATTAACCAGCTCTGACTGGGGGATCCCGAGGCGTTCCCAGGCCAGGTTGGAGATATAATCCCTCCACCTAGTCCTGGGTCTTCCCCGAGGCCTCCTCCCAGCTGGACGTGATGAACTGTTTTACAGTCAGTAGCCTGTATACATCCACGCTAAGTTAACATATCAAGGTGAAAGTCATCATAGCTTGCGTAGTAGTCTATAGACCCAGCTCCAAACACAACTTTGAGAATAGATTAACGGCGATATTTTTTTTTTTAATCGCCCGATAAGTCTCACATTAACGCCGATAACGGCCCACCACTAATAAAAACTAAACTAACTGCATGGTTTGACGCATAGAAATTCCAGGTTCCTTTTTTTTCCACAGCAGCCATTCGGTATTGATCAAACGAAATGGGAAACAAGAAAACATCATCATATTCCCTGTTATCCAGGTCAGTCATGACTACTCTTTGATTTCCTTTTGGGTAGAAGCCCCTCGTTTTTTTGATGCAGGATGGGATCATCATTGCTGCAAGACTTAGTTCCCCACGGTCTGCATTGCTATTGAAAATCTACTGCAAACTCATTACTGACACAAACACAGCGAGAGCATGTGGTTTGTGTTTATATAGATGGAGTTTATAAAGATTGTTATTGGGAGCGGTGCACTGCTGGGTTCTGCTGAGAACTGGCGTCATTAACTTTCTCTCGCTGTAACATTGAAAGTGAAGTGAAATAGTAGCTACGATTTGCAAAAAAGGTAACATCTGGTTCACACAGGTAGTAGGAAATATGAATGCTTACTTTTCCCCCAGGTGTTACAAGTTATGTTATGCACATTAACTAGTAGTTTTGCATGGGTGCCTTTTCTATACATTGAAGTCATTTTTCTTGAGGCTAAAAAACTCAATATGATGAGTGCAGTCCTAGACAGGTGGCTCCCAGTGAGAGGGCGGTGGGTAATGAGTCCCCACCCCCCCGCTGCATTTATTAAGCCTAGATCCCATGGACCCATTTAGCTAATTGCATATCTGTGTCTGCTGCTTATCTATGAGATCGCAGAAGACACCAGACAATTAGTTAGTGGGCTTTGGTCAGTCTGTGCTGCAAGGCTTGAGCTGTGATGTTTGCCATGATTTCAGACGTTTAATCCCTTGCTAAAGAGAATTGGAAAGCAGCAGCATCCTCGGTTTGTTTTCCTCTTGGTGTTGCTCCTCAAATTTCACCCAGTTTCCCTGTAGCATTTGGTTTCATTGCTGCAGTGTGGTGAAGCTGATGGAGGAGAGGTGAAATGATTGCATTGTCCTTGATACTAATGCTTAATGCCGAAGGAGGTGGTCACAGAGATGGTTATGTCCTAGCAGAACGACTGCACTGAGCCAGTTTTCATACTAATGTGGCTTAACTGTGTGCAATAGAAATTAGGTTAATATGGTGAATTCAAATTAATGTTGTTGATTGGTGGCTATGCTTTTTTTTTTTTTTTTTTTTTTATTACACACACACACACACACACACACACACACACACACACACACACACACACACACACACACACACACACACACACACACACACACACACACACACACACACACACCGTCGCCACTTTGAGCTGTGTGTAATCCAGCTGTGTTGATGGTGCGAGATGTTGAGAAGTCATAGTGGGCAGTTTATTAAAGCTTTATTAAAGCCTCATTTTGGGGGCTGGAGCAAAGTGTTTCTCAGGCAGGCACCATATTGTCTGACCTGTCCCCACTCTGTCCTCCTCTGCACTGTGTGATTAATGAAACTGCAGGACCGACGGAACAATGAAGTCTCCAGTGGCGTATTGTGCTGCTAAAGATTGCCAGTGGCGATGTGCCCCACCTCTCACCAGAGGAGTCTCTCATTCAATTTTTCACAAGGCTTATTTCCTGTCATTTTTTTTTTTTTTTGGTCTGAACAGATTTGACAAGAGTATATCTAACAAGATATACCGAGAGCTAATTTAGATTTTTAAGCAAGGATTTACTGATGTCCTAAACATGTTGCATTGTGCTCAAAGCAATGCCCCTCAGGCTCACAGAAGACAATTACAGGAATGCAAATGCCTCTTTAAGTTGTGTGAGATAAGATTTCTCTCTCCTCAAGCACGTTCTGTTTAATTTGGGTGCTCACGTTTATTTTCCTGGAGGCAAAAAAGCTTAGCATGTCTCCTTTGTCACATTATTTTCAGCTCTTTTCCAGAGATTCCTTTCCTATTGTGTTGTGTGATCTGTGAGAAAGTTTCCCTCTACTGTTTTGATGTGGGTTTAATATCACATGAGGCCCCTGTTACTAGGTACCACTTATTATGGAATATAAACATTGTTGAATACAATTTAAATAACATTTGACGTATAGTATAATTTAAATCTTAGTAACACTGGATCACAGATCTTTGTACTTACAGTTGGAGCAAACGGATTCCTTGAAATGTCAGTTCCTGTTGTCTTTCAAATTAAAGGGGAACTCCACCATTATGTCGTTACACACCAAAATCTGTTTGCCGGTCTTGTGGAGTACTACTTGTGAAAAAATAGTATTGCCTAAAGTTATTTGAGGCAATGTTGATTGGAGCTCAACACTACAAGTCTGCAAATTTAACAAATGTGTGGGTGTGGAGTTAGAAGTGAGCCTACCAGATGTTTGTAGTGCGATCCCTTATCACAATGCAGCTGTTTGGATTTGACCCTCTAGGATTACATTGTTTGAAATTCTTTGCTTTTGGATGGATTCATTGATGGAATAATATGCTACCGTCCTGTTTTCCTGTGACCAATACTTAACACTATCACATTTGTGCTGTGTGTGTGTGTGTGTGTGTGAAAACAAATCGCTTACGACTAACACAACATTGCCACCGCGGAGTGTGCACAAGCTCCTGAGGGAGAGAGGACCTGCACAACAGTGAGAGCCTGCAGTGTGTTGCTTTTCCCTCCAATGATCCACCTTGAGTGTCTCACTTGTCCCAAATCAGTCTCCAGCATGTCAGTTACAGCCCATGCCATTAACTCTGGGTGAGGGCATTACACTGTACTGCTTGGCCAGGTGTAATAACCATAGACTGTTAAAAATAGGTAATAACTCACACTGCACATATTGTGAAATATTGTAGTTGTCCTGCTATGGATTATTCTAGTTCAGAACATTTGGAAACTTAAACTGCAGCAAAATACCACATACAGTATCCTGACCTGACTGCAGACCATGCAACACTTGACTGCATGTGGCACTGTCACTGTAGTGTTATGGACTGTTGTTTTCGCTATACTAACTGGACTGGACTTTGTCTTTTTTACTAGCTTGGAGAAGATGGTGTGCTAGGTTTAGGGAACTGAATGATTAAAATGAAAATGACTAATTGAAAGAGTGCAAGAGCTGCGGTTTTGAATAGCAATAACATTAAGAATGTCTTTTACAAGTAAGAGGTGAAAGGACTATTTGTTGACCATTCTATCAGCCATAATGTAAATACTATACTTGCACATTTAGCCAGATAATACGTGTTGATTGTTAGGGTAGCCCTAACTACGAAATAAACTCTTGGCTGTTGTCTGGTTAATGCTTTATTGACAGACAGTTCAACCAAGCAACAATCAAGGTTTTGTCAAGAAAGAAAATGCCACCGTGTTATTTTCATGTGTGTGAAGTGAGGCTTTACGCTCTTCAAAAAGACCAGCGTGGCGGGTGTTTTTCTACATAAACAAGCTAGCTGATAACAGACATGTAGCTACCTAGCAGCTCGTTAGTTAAACGAGCCACAGCTGTCAGTTAGTGGACAGGAGTCAGAGCCTCGCAGTTAAAAGCTCTAAGCACTTTATAGTTAGAAACAGCAAGTTAGTTTTTTGTCATAGTCAATTTCGGTATTTCCCATACCGATGATGATATGTCACTGTTAGTAAAATGTATTTGTTCTTGACATTCCAAAACAGTCCTTGAGTATTTACATTTACATCAGGCTGAACTGATTCAGCTGTAAGGTCCAAAGAGGGACATCTAGGGGAAGCAGTGATGCAGCTGCTATCATGCAGCCTACTTAGTTTTCAAAGTTCTTCTCAGGTTTGCAAGTACATTGTCATCAATGTTGTGGTCAGGGAGGGCTGATATTACCGGGGAATCTTTTGAACGAGCATTTTGTCTGATAATATGAATCAACCGGCAGCAACACTTGTTTTGGGGGGGCATTTCGAGAGAGAGCGAGAGAGAGAGAGACAGACTGACAGACTGACAGACTGACTGACTTGTAATGTGTGGTGCAAAATATCCAGCATTTGTATAAAGTGACCAACCTGAAACCCCAAAAGGCTGTGCTCTTATCGCTCCCTGAAGGATGCTGTCGGTTGGACACCATTTAATAAAAGTGCAGACCGGCTGTTCATTTGTTCATGCTGCTCTGTGGTTGTTACAACATTGTGTGGCCAGGGCAGGTTAAGTCTTTTAGAGCACAGTGGAGTCTTTTTGAAAGCTGCCATACCTGAAGTGCAATGGATCACAATAAGAAAAATATCTGAGTTTGAGCGAGCTGAATGTAGCTGATACGATCGACTAAAAAATGCCCGGAGTTGCCTTGATAACAATGCTGTACAAATCTTTTAGAAAGTCTCTTTGTAAATATGTGCCTTTGCCTCCATTAGTAGGTCACCTGATTTAAGATCAACCACCAATATCAAGTTAGAAATGTTCATTGTAGTTTGTGTTGAATTATTTAACAATGCAATCATATTATATTTCAGTATTTAATAATTTATATTCTTCCTATACTGTATGTTCCAGTCTGCTTAGACAAACTTAATTTGCATTGATACAGCTGAATTGCAACATGTTTCTGTGTTTGATGAACATGCTTTTTGAATATGCAGTCAGCCGCTTAACCAGCTGTAATTGGCTCCTTATTCTTGACAGGAATATACTTATTAATTTGCATTTCTTAATTTTGTTTTGCATTCAGTTATCCGCATGTGCTGCCACATATGGCTTAGCTACAATTACAAATATCTAAAGATATACAGTAGTACTGAGCATTTTGTGCCTGGAGATCTACAGAGCAAGAACACTACTATGTGGGATTCATTTCTAATATTTAGATTAAGAGGATAGATTGTAATTATCGTTCTATGTAAAGCTACATATTCTGTACATTTGTCTCACACATGTCCACCATTTCTCATTTCAGCTGTGAAGATCAGCAAACATCCAAGGCTGCATTTTCCTCAGCAATAAGGTAAGAAGATGATGATTGTGTGTGTGTGTGTGTGTGTGTGTGTGTCTCCACTTGCACATGAAAAAAAAGGAGCTGAAAATATGTGATTTGGCTTTTCATGAAACTGAATTAAACTGTGAAATCACACATTTGAATAATTGCAATAGAAACATTGCACTTTTACTGTTATTTACCTCGTGTTGACACAGACTTGGAGCCAATTACATCTTCCCATTTGCCAACAACTGTTATTATAGTGATGCTATATTACTTTGGCCCAATTCTATAGACATTCACATTGTATCGCATACGCTGTAGACACACATCTTGGTAGTTGAGTTACATTAGGTATAGTCTCGCTTTGCCAGACCGTCCTCCAAAGCACGCTGAAGGAGGATCTGGCTACTCCACATAGCATTCAGGGATGGGAGGAAAATGTGCTCTGGTTTAATGGCGCCGCTGCAAAATAGTCGTGGGAGAGAAAACTCAGATTGGACAGATAGTCAAGCTAGCTGTCTCAATTTACCATGCTGAGATTGTAGGAGCAGTGACTGCTCTGTCGTCTGCCACGTGTTTGTCTTGCCAAGACTCATCAGGATAAGGACTAGTTTCCAGCTGCCAGGGCACCATATAGAAGCGTACTGTGAAAGAGTTAAAGCATGGTATTTTTCCTCAGTATAGTTTTTGTCCTGCAGGCTCTTTGCTTTTTCCTCTGCTGCTACGGGTTCTCTGTATTTTCTCGAACTCACAGTTTGATGTTTTGTCCGTTTCCTTTTTCTGTCTTTATGGTTCACTCTCTTACACGCGCTTACACAATCACACAAACGCAGTGAAAGCAGGGTGTTGGACCTGTGTCACCCCGAGAACTCGTTCTAAAGTATAATGCCTCCTGCATCCTATTAGTCCTTGGAGCTGTTGAGACTAAACCATCTACTTTCTCTCTGTTTGTTTTCCCAGCAAGCTGAGTGTATGTAAGCCAGACAGACCACCTGGTTTAAAGCCAGGTGCACTACCATGTGAGCTCTTCTGTGGACACAAAATAAGTTGCTAATGACTTTTAGATAATTAATGGAAGTTCATAGAATTTGTAAAACAAAAAAAATAAAAAAATAAAAAATAAAGTGTGTGTGTGCCTGAACATCTGCATCTCTCCATGACAGTATACAATAATTTACATTTTCAAGCTGACTCAGTGAGCTACTTTCAGAGGGCAATTACAGTAACTGGCAGCATCTGGTGCCCAGCCTCTCACTGTTACCACGCTCCACTCCACAAATGAGGTTTACAGTTGCTGTGCATTTTAGTTTTCGAACGATTAATGACCTCTAATGTTGATTTGTCTCATGCCACGCTTCAATAACAGCCAGATCTCAACTTAATCGACTGTGTGTTGAGTCCAGCTGAAATCCAATGAGACTACAGGTTAAATATTTGTTTTTGGAAGTAGTAAAATGTGAGTGATCATCTGGTTTGTCCTTTCGTATGGGTCTGCTGTAAGAGCTTCTTTTCCCCCTTTGGGGACAGTGTTTAGCACCGCTGCAGGTGGTCTGGAAAGCACAGGGCAGAAAACAAATCCGTAGTTTACAGTGTTTAACACATAGACTGTATAAAATAGGCTTGAAACCAAACATAATGTGTTTTTAAGGGTGAGAAATAACTTGCAATTCTGACAGCACTTAAAAAAGAAGAAGAAATACAGTACATTTTAAAAGGGTGCCATGTTCTCAGTTTAATGTGGTAGAATGCAGTTCAAGCTGAGTATTTCCGTCTTTGTTAACCTCGTATCTCAATGTTAACGTTTCCTTAAATGTACAGTGGAAGTCTGTTTTGTACATGTTTAGCTCTTCCCCTGAATCTGTCATGGAAATACTCAACTAGTGTCAGTCTAGCCTCAGCCAGTCATCGAACTGTCCAGTAAGTCTGTTTGCTCACAGCTGATTGGTCAAGCATGGCCTGAGTTTATGAAAATGTTGTGAGACAAAACACTGGACGTAATGCTGGATTCAATATTTACAGTATAGTTTCTGTTGTTCTGTAGTTTTCAAAAGCATTCTTGGGCTAAAAATACTTTTTGTTGAAATGCATGTTGGCCTATACACTTTTTCCATGGATAATTTTGAAATCGTCCACCTTTCCTATTGCTTTTGTTCATCAATGAATAATCCATAGTCTTCTTTTGGAGCACATCTGCTTTATCTTTTTGTTTTGTTTTTGTTATTTTTACTTCAGTAGAATGGCAAGGAAGCGGTCTGACCTGGCAGCAAATCAGCTTTCTATTCTATTTACCCATTTTGGAAGGAATTCAATTATCGTCACACATGCAGTAGCGACTCGTTTGTTTTTTTTGGAAACTATACACTACTCTGCTATTGATTGGGCAGCTGCAAAACTAATTTTGTTACCTATTAACACTAATAGAATTCTTTTTTGTTACTGTTGCAGGCATCATTTTAGCTTTATTTCCTCAGCCAAGAGGAATAAAGCATTTAATTGAAACTGGAACATGTTTCTGTCTCTAGTTATGGAAAGTATAATTACAATGCAAGTAGGTTTATTGCATTTTAAACATCCCAAATTTGAGGGCTGGTGTTTGTTTCTGGGTGGTTGTTTACCATCAGCCACTTTCTTTCCAACTTGATAAATTAATTGTATAGACCTTTTTAAGTGCAACTAAACAACTCTGCCACGTTTTCTCTAAATAGTTCCATTCCCAGCCTGACCGATCTCATGTTTAGACATTCCACACAGTGTATTCCTCTGGACCTGGGCCAGTGGGCCCCAGCCAGGATCGACTCTGCAGTCATCTTCGGCAAACTGGGACTGCACCCAGATTCAAACTCAGTGAGGCTGCAAGAGGATAAATATCGGCCTAACAGATCATTGTACATTTTCATTGTGAATATTTATTATTATGTAGTCTTAAGTGTTGTCACAGTAGACATTTAAGACTGTATGAAAAAACAGACCTTAAATATCTTCGGCTGCAATGTGTTGAATTATGGCTTCACGCCCCCCTCCCCCCCCCCACCGCATCTTTTAGGAATCCTGTGTATACATATTTAAAAGCATGGTCGTGGTTGACAGTGACACAGACTTTATTAACTATTGATTGTAAAGGCAGCAGTCACATCGTACTATGACCCGATGTTGTGGAATTATTGAGTCAACACAGCAGCAGCATTTAGCAGCCCTGTTGCATGCAGTTAATACATTTCTTTTCTCAGAACCTGGTGACAACTGGGTCTGTTACTCAGCTCTCTGTGCTTATGGACTAAAAGGATGTGGTTAATCCGTCAAGTGTTCCCTAAACAAGCCCTGCTGTACTCTCAGCAGAGCAGACAGGTTTGTAGCAAAACCTACTTGCTTGACACAGTTATACATTTCCTTTCAAGCTTATAGGACGTAAGTGATTCACAACATTTTGGGTCAAGTATCTGTTAAAAGTACACAACGCTATCCCGATTAATCACAATAATTCTTGTTTAATTCTGTTTCACGTGGCAAACCAATTATTTAGTGCAGCTTCTAGTTGGATGTGAAATATTAGTGATGGCAGGAGAAGTGAGCATCAGGGCTGCGACGTGACTAATCAGTCAAGTGTGTGTATTATTTATTTTATGGTCTTGGTGCCTCTTAACTGAGCCTGGAACATGACTAGCTCTTGACCGCATCTTACACACTCTTGACTCTTTCAAGCTATCACTGCATTCCTTCCACCGACAGACATTTTACTAGTGATCATGCCTCCTGGTGGGGGTGACCAAGGCCATCGACCGAGGCCACCACCACCACAGCAGCTGGCTGGCACCGTCGCAGTGAATCACCTGTTTTTTTTCCTGGCAGGGTGGCCGTCCCATCGAGAGGGTTGTGTAATCCCAGATGCATCAGTGCCAAATATTTTAGAACAGGCCTCAGCGTCTAGAAACACATTGGCCTCCCTGGCATTCAAATCTAAGCGGCTACCATGGGTCTCCCCTCTGGATTTTTTTTCTGTCCTCAAATTATGCCTGTGTTTATGCGCGTTGAAACAAACAAGTCAAACAGCAAACTGCCTGGTCCTGATATTTGTGCAATGAGAGGTTTCTGATATAAATGTGACCACAATAGAAATTGGGCAAGTATAAGAGGATATCGACATTCTTAATAATGGGCCAATATTGGTCTGATATTGATTGACGCAGTCATATCCTTTGTTCTTTTGACCTGCAGACGTATTATCATGTTTTATACTCATTATACCTGCAATAGTTTTAATACTCGAATGTAGCATTACTGACTCCAACTAATGGCATGGTTCTCACTATCTCTATCCCCATCTGATTCTAACCTTCGATTCAAATAGATTTTAAAAGCAAACATGATTCATCCATACTGTATTCAAATCTGTCTTCATTCTGCAGAAGGCAGTGAAATTATTATTGAGGAAACGGCCTAGATCTTGGTCTGATAGCCAGAATTATCCCTGACCTTAAAACTACACCAGGAAGTCCCACAAGCAAGACAGTCCCCTCAGTAACTGTTAAACGCACACCAAAGCACAGAGACTATGTGGACCTTTAGTACATGGCAGGTTTTATCGATTCCCCGTTTTCCTTATAATTTGCCCATGCAACATCAGGGTCTAGGGATTGTTATGTGACATGGGTACAGATGGCCAAAAATGCCTGACTGGAGATAACTTAACAAACATCTCTGCCTCAGCCCTTTTTGATCCACACTATAAGATACAAAAACGCTAAAATACATGCTGGCTCTTTGATATGCACAGGCTAGGTTACAATATTAACTATTGTGACCATTTGATTTTTGACATAAAAATGGGCAACTCAAAAGAAAATGCTGAATATATGCACAACACATCAGCTAGCAATAGCTTTAATCCACAAATACATCAAGCAACAAATATCAGTTAAACTCTAGGGTTATCTCATATCCATGTCTTTTAACAGATCAGATATTAGTCAGGCTACAACCAGTCTCTGGTACCATGGCAACCTGTATTTGAACACATCCTCAAGTGGCAAAAGAGTAGTTTTAGTAATGTTAAAGGCTGAATCTATAGGGTACTCAAAGTGAAAAAACAAAGCAATGTTCTTTAAAGGAATACTGAAATGTGGGCGTGAGTAAGGGTTGTAATAGAAGATGAACTCGTGAGTGGTGGCTCATGAATGCATAGTCTCTCACTGCTCCCTGTGTTTTTAAGGAGAGAGGAGAGAGAGAGAGAGATTTGGCTTCAGATTTCAAATTGATTCCCTCCTCCGGTGAAGAGGCTGAATTGATCCCAGGTCCATCCCTCTCTCGTGGTTTACCTTCAGCTTGGAGACACGTAGGAAAGTCTAGGAAACCGTTCTTCCCTTTTTATGACCTTAGAAAACAACAACAAGATACTAACAATAAATTACTACGTTAGGTGCGACTCTATACTGTATTATGTTGAACGAGGCATTACCAACAAGCTCCATGTTGGGAGTGTTGGCCGACTGTTTGCCTTTCTTCTCCTCTGCATGAAATTTGACACCTGCGTTGGTGCTGCTGCCGACGGAGAGGCATCACCTGCCTGTCTGAAACATTTGCCGTCTCGCTCTTTCTCTCTCTCGCTCATACACATAAATGCAAATGTGCACACGCAAAAACACACAGGCAGACATGTAGTTTCTGTCACTCAGGAGGTGTGCAGTCTGTCACCTGACTCCACCACCAACCAGGTGGATAATAATGCTTACAGGCTTTAGAGGGGTGTGAAGATGTGTGTGCGTATCCTTGTGCATTTCTGTGCATGTGTGTTAGAACTGTCTGGTGCCATGGTGAAGAGCAAATAAACTGGAGTTTTAAGTTGTAAATATTTGTATCCCCTCTGGCATGTAGGTGAAACCTATTAATTCAATTTGTCTCAGATGCAGCACATTATTCTACACCCCCATTCTGACCTTGTGCCATTTTAAAAAATGGATAAAGTGTCATTTGTGGACACATTTCTGCCACCCCGCCCCTCCCTTACTCAGGAGCATATATTAAAAAATGCCCTTGCTGACTGAAACAGTGGAATTAATGATCAGCATGTTTTACTTTGATTCTAACAGAGAAAATCAGCAAAGGCCTTGTGGAACCCAATCATAAATATTCCTTGACAAGATTAATTTGAAACCTCAAGCATGCATTCACTTCCACATTCATTCCTGTAGATTCTCTTCGTAAGAATACTCTTTGACAGATCTGAAAGACTTTCAATCAGCCTAAATATCAGGCAGAGTGATATTTACCCAGTGTACTCTTTTATCCTCGTGGCCACCGCTGCCCCATTCAGTCTGCTGTATGATGATGACCTCATTCTGAACTGTGCTGGCTCACTGGTCTGTGACTAAGACTGTATGCTTTAGATCAGTTCCATTTCTGCCCGATGAGTAGTCGGAGAGAGAGTCTCTAATGTGTTTTTTATGCTGTTTGCATGGAAATGACGACAGTGGTGATAGAAAACTGGTTTATTTGCAGCTGAGATTATTTAAAAGAAGATGCTGGCCTGCTCCGGAAAACTGTTTGAAACTGATTCGTTATTGAATGATAGTCAAGACTTCCAACACTACTGTATGTGTATATAGGAGGGTGTCTGTGCAGCTGAGAACACAATGATTAAATATATTTAAACCCTTGAAAGGCCAATAGCGATGAGTAGCAATAGAACAGGTCAGCAGGCTGCCAGCTGTGCATGGGGCTCTAATAAAAATGATACTCTGTCCTGTGGTGTTTTTTTCAACTTTTACATAAGCATCAACACAAGGACAAAAGTGTTATGGATTAAACTGTGTGTTCGTACTTATGCAATCTGCAAACTTTAGTTTAACCTAGTTTTACTTCTGAAGCCACGGATCCTCTGGTAGCCACAGTTGTCATTGGCTGTCATTTCAGCCGACAAAATCTGCATTCATCTCCTGGAAATTAGATGCCCTGCTTTTGTTTACTTGTGTTTGAAATGCCAGAAGAATATAAGAAACATTGATAATTCTGACAACTTGTTCCTTGAGTGAGTTTTAAGCGGGGAAAAAAAGGTAAGATGCCTAGGGAAATTGTTAGAATAGAATACACTTTATTGTCCCTGAGGGAAATTTGTCTTGGGCATAGTAATACAATCTATTGCTTCACAACACAAACATAACAGACACACCATTCTGAAATCAACAGAACATCAACATAAATCACATAATATCAACACAAGACATCTTAGGACATGGACATATCTGACTGTACAGACAATACGACATCTTTAAAAAGTGACTGTAAGAATTAAAATTCTATGTGCAAAAAGTGTTGGTGTATTTATTTGCACTTTGCTCTGTTGTGCTAAGATTAGGTGGCATGGCAGCAAAGAGAGAGTCCAAAATGGATGCATGATATAAACAAACGCTGGTTTGTACAGAAAGTGGTCAAAACGGTACAGAAAAGGTTCTAGTGGGGCATAGTGGGAATTCAAGTCTCAAAGTTAACTCAATGTGAAAGCATGTAACAGATATCTTCAGCTCACATGAGCAAATCCACTGATTTTGATGATTCTGTATACTGAATTTGGTGCGACAGGGTGCTATCACAAAGATTTCCCTCATAATACCTTAAACTAGACCCGCTCTAGATGGCAATGATGAAGCCTGACAAAGTGGTGCATCACACAGCCTATTTATTATTCTGTAGCAGTGCATATAAAATAGATGGATCATAATATGCATCATGTTCCAGGGGCAAATTAGCCCTCCCTCCCGCCATACACTTGTTAGCCAGCAGTAATTTTAATAAAGCTTTTAGTAGCAGACATGTCCTAGTTTAAACTTTCCATCTTGGTGTCTGCTTTAAGTTTTATAACTTTTGAAATGGGCTTTCTCTACAGTCACATTGTTTGAAAACAACACTTGACTTGAATTGACTTTCCAGCAGCCCTTATCCTCACTGCATCTATTGAGGCCATGTGTGGTGTCAGAGTGAAAGCCACTGTCATGGTAAGGTTGTATTGTGCTGTGCAGTTTTCCATTGCAGGGTGCCAAGTGCCATTGCTTTAGGTCAGAAACAACACAGTATTGTTAATAGTTTTTATTATTAAAAGAAAAGAACAAGGTCTTTGGTCTATAACAAATATCTTCCTCCCTTTTGGTGTCACATGTTGTCTCTAAGGAGAACAGAGGGAAAGTGATTTACAGAGCAGATATGTGTGCTGTAGCAGACACAAAAATGTCAATTGGACTTTAAACACAGAAATGCTAAACCAGAGAAAACAGATGGACTGATTGCCATGCATGTAGTAGCCCATTTTGGCCCTTGTGCTGAAACTAGGCTACCAACATGCTCTGGCAAAGTATATTGAATGTGTTGATGTGGTCCAGAACTTACTAGGATTGGCCTGTTTCACTTGTGGGCTGTTCTATTATTGGATTAGAGGCCATGTTACTGTAATAGGGTCTGGGCATTCCCAGCAGGCACTGCTCTGCTTCATTGATCTATTGAACAGTAGCTACATGTTCCAGTGCTCGGTCTCATTTGCCTTTTAACTCATGAGCATTTGTCCAACTCTTAGGTTGGCAGTTTTTTGCCAACAAAATGAAAATTGGCTACGGTGCGTGAAAACAGTGGCAAAATGTAACTGGCATTCCTTGATCTATGGTGTTCTCTGTGCGCTGCCTCTGTCCTATACTTTTGGTGTGATGTCTGCATTTACTGCATCTAATGTATGCCAAAGCCCAGGTCTCTTAGTTAATGAGTCAAATACTATTAACACAAACTATACCAGCAGCTCACACTGTTTGACATCTGTCAACACATGTTCTCTTGAATGTGCATTTCCCAGCTCCAGTAGAATGGGGCTCCAGCCTCATCCTGAAACAAGGGAATAGTCTTGTTAGGTCATTAAGATTATTGACAGACGTTGCATTGCATTTACAGAGCCCAGGTAACCTGCCCAATTAAGGCCCAGTCACACTATAATTTAAAATGGTGAAATTTCTCAATTTCTTCCAATGGATTTTCTTTTTTGTTCCAATGGATCGGTTTGTCTGACCTCCTCCAAAATGACACATCCAGGGTGCCTTCAGTTCTGCTCCAGGCCACTCCGTTGTTGAGGAGTAGTTGCAGTATCAACTTTCCTAGTTGCCTCACCCCCACAATGTCTTTAAGAGCAGGTATTGTACGTCTTTAGTGTGAGCCTTTGTTTTGGGATCAATATGATAGAAGGCTAAAAAGCAACTTCAGGGCTCGGTGGCTTGAATGCAGCTGGCTCTACTCATGATCGCTAACTATGCTTATCTTTACCGTAGGGAAACTTATTGCTGGCTTTATGTGTGCTCTTCCTCAATTCATAATTTTTGGGCTTTTCAGAAACATGTTAAAGTTAATTTTGACATGCAAATAGTAGTTTGACAAAAACGAGACTCCAGCCATGCTAGCGGCTGCTTGCATACTAACTCTGCAAGGCTGCACTTAGGCACGCACAGTGGTGCTTTGAGCTGAATGCTAATGTCACCATGCAACCATGTTCACAATGACGATGCTAACAGGTTGATGTTTAGCAGATGTAATGTTAATAATTTTCATCTTAGTTTAGCACGTTAGCAGACTAACCATTGCCAATTAGCACATCACACAAAGTACATCAGAGGCTGATGGAAACATCATTAGCTTTGCAGGTATTTAGTAATTAACAGAGTATTGGACAGATTTAAAAAGTTTCATTATAATCCATCCCATAGTTGTTGAGATATTTTGCTAAAATACCAAAAACGTCAACCTCATGGTGGTGCTAAAGGGTGGGTTTGGGGATCACCAAAGTTGGTCAGATTTCAAATTTCCAGATATCCTATGGAAGCCGTGAATGTCTGTACCAAATTTCACTGCAGTCCACCCAATAGTCGTTGAGATATTTCAGGGTGTGCCAAAGTGCTGGACAGACAGATGTTGCCGTCCATAGAGCTATGCTGCTAACATGGCTTAAAATTCTTAACTCAAGGCCCACTTGCTTTGTTTGTCACAAACGTTCAACTGCGTTTCATCAGCATGGAGCAGTTGTCATAGAGATGGCTCAGTTGTCATGTGACCTACAGTGAGCATCGAACGTGATGAATTTATGACTGTATGAGGGCTAGTCACTATACACGATCATACATATCCTGAAAATTCCTATTAATTATTTACCCAAAAGCGAGTCCACTATGCTTAAATTGGCCCTGAATGTGCTTCTGCTGTCGGTGGTGTAAACCGCATGAAAAATGTGAGTGGTACTGTTGAATATTCTTTGTTATGTGAGCCTGCAGTAGATCAAAGACGTGTAGGTGTAACTGATGCAGTATGGTTTAAAGTCAGGAGGGGGAGAGGTGCTTTGTGCTTATGTATTACAGAGTGGGAGAATACAGCGTATTAATGATTATGGATTTGTGTGTTCTGTCTGTGTCTTTTTTTGCAATGTATTGGTGGTTCATTGGGTCCTTTTTCTCTGCTCAAAGGATTTACTTTTCTTACAATTTTTAAATTTTGGATGTAAAATTTGCATTGATGTCTTATGACTGATGACTGCAAAAGGGTTGTTGATGTTGCAGAGAGTACCGCTGCTTCTCTCTTGTTTGGCAAGAGTTAGTATTAATAGTGAAGAGCAATGCTGAAAGCTAGGCGTGTAAAGTAGACCGATAAAGCTGCGGACTGACGGCACCCTGGTGCAGCAGGTGGATGGGTCCGGCAGTCAGATACAGCAGGCTGGTAAATAAAGCATGAAAGCAAACAGATGGACCTGCATCCAGATGGATTCACCAGCATGGAGAGAGATGGAGCCGGTTGCTGTATGTGACACTACACTGCTGTAGTCCTCTCTCTGAAAATGCAGCTCTTCTTCATCTCATGTAGCTATCAATTTCTTGCAGTGCACAGTTGTAATGTCTACTGCTAAAACATATTGTTCTTCTGCAGCTGTAATTTTATCAATTTATTGGTCTTAATTGACCTGAAAAGGCTGTTTAGCTCATACAATGTCAAATCCAGGATTGGATAATGGAGCTGTTTTTTTCATATATTAGGTTATTGGATTAAAGGCATTTTTCCATTTTCCATTTCCACTCCTGATAAGATGCGAGTGAGATTTTGTACGGACATTTATGGTTTTGTTCATTGACTATAAAGAATCCTGTACAGATATTGTTTTAATAGACTATGCTTATTGAGCTCATGCTAGTGATTGTATTGGTACACATCTGTGAACGGTATCCTAGTTGTTGTTTGGTAAAAATGTGCTTTTAAAGCATGTCCTACGCTTTAAAAAAAAATGACCCATATGCAACTATTATTTTGATGTTCTTACATCTACTGCACTTTTTTACACAAAACATTAGGATTACATTTTTTGAAATGGAGAGAGCTGTCTGAATTGCATTAGGTCCCTACTTGATTATTACTAAGGTGGGTTTGTTCCATACACACTGGAGCCATATTCCAACACTGGATTTGGTAGCAACTTAATGAGTTAGTTGTGCTGAAATGGTTTTGGGGCCTTTATCTGTTCCTTATACTGTACAATAGTAAAGTCTGCTGCTAAAGCGTGTTGTGCTTCTGCATCTGTAATTGTATCAACCTATTAGTCTAATTGAGTTATTGGATTAAAAACATTTCCCCCATGATACTATTTGAGTATGACTAAAAATATGCTGTTTTAACATGATGTGTTATTAGCTTTATTCGAGTGTGTAGCAACATTGGTCAAAATGTTATCCAGCTGCATGTTGGTTACCAGTATCAATATTGATAACAGACATTTGTTTTGGTATTCTGTCTCCTTCAAAAAGCCTTAAAGCAGTTTAGCCCATGCAATGTCTGTTACGGAAATAATAATCTCTAGTGTTCATCATTTAGAAATATAAGCTATCAAACTAAGAAATCCAAGACATGAAAAAGAAAGCTATGTCTACACAGGACACAGCTTAGAGCTGCATTGTCAGCTTTTAGCATGCCTCAAATGTATTGATATTTAGGAAGAGGCTCAAACGGATGTGATGGAAGGACAAAGTTGCAATAAACAAGTCAAGAAATTCATAAACTTGTAGATCTGCTTGTTTACAATTACATTGAAATGAAAAGGCACCTCAAGTGTGGTGGATTGCAGCAAAGGTATATACACTGAGCCTTGATGTGGCATTATGTTAAAATCCCAGAGTGATTTCTGCATGGGTAGTTACACTGCCTTAAATAAGCTAGTTCATTATCTGTAGTCCTGCCGAGTCTGCTGGTGGTTCCACTGATAACCATTTATTTCATCATATTATTAGTTTATCATGTTCTTTCCTCATTGCTTCCTCTTATCTCTTTACTTTTTCCTGCTGCTTGTCTGCTCATTCTTCAGACTTGTAGAGGCCGATGCTGCAGCGATTACAGTCTAAAAGAGGAATATCACATTTTGTGGAGGCGAACGCATACCACCCCAAAGGTAAAATCCAGAGGTCTGTCATCAAATCAAAACCGAAACACTGTGACTCTGAACAAGATAGCGATGCTTTGTGGATTCATAGGTGGATTTTAAAAATGCGTTCATATACTTGTAATAAATCACCCTCATCCCTGTCAGTGTTTCCACAAAGTCGCTTTTGTTGCTTTCATTCACTGAAGTAAATCTTGGGCTGTTTTTTAAAGGGCATCACTGAGAGTTTTGTCTGTCTTCATCCTTCCTTTGAGAGACCTTTTTATTGTGACAGATTCAGTTTAACAGTATGGGATCACTAGTGTTGTCTTTAAAGCTCAGTGAGGCTCTGACAGTGTGAGTGATTGTAAGAGTTTTTTGTTTTTAGTCCAACTGCTACCAACAGGTTTGTGAAAGTGCTTGACCGATTGAGATGGAGCCCAAAGCAATAGCTGAGACAAACTAACAGGCTACACTAAACGTAGTGCACCAATGAAGGCAGTTATTAAGCCCAACCAAAAAAAATTTTTTTCTTATATTCTGAGAAAAAAAGTAAATCTTTGCTACAGAGGCATCTTTGAAAGGCTTCCTAAAATGTTTTTGTGTGTTGATGTGTTAATATTATACCTAATTGTGTTTCGTGGTAGAGATACATGCTAGTTAGTTTCAGCTGAGTGTCAACATTGTGTGCCAGACAAACACCTTCACTGCTGTATGTGAACACATCTCACATAGGAACCAGATTCTAAACGTCTGAGTCAGGGTCAGAAGAGAGCGGAGCGGATGACAGGCCGTCTGTGTACTTCAACCATGGCCAGGACTGATCCCTCACCTTTGACTCCCTGGCACAGAGGGGCTTTGTGGTCCCTTTTATCCCCAGACAGGAGGTTCTCTGTTAGGGAGATTGGAGATTACAGCTTTCTTCCCTTCTTCCTGCATTTAATCTCTGAACCACAGCAGTGTTAAATCATATTTGTAGTCATATTTAAACATGTATTAACTGATTTTGTTTGGCCACTTGGGGGCAGCAGAAACGAGTTGTGAACACAACATTGACATATCGCCACTTTTTAAGTTGATATGGTGAACCTGGTAGCAAGTAACCTGTGTATACTTACCACAGTTAACTTTATATACTGACTTTAAAGTGCTCATATTATGCTTTTTGGCTTTTCCCCTTTCTTTTATTGTGTTGTATATCTTTTTGTGCACGTTATGGGTTTACAAAGTGAAAAAGCCCAAAGTCCACCCCAAAGGGACTTACCATCTTCCAGAGAAAACACTGTTCACAAACTGCTCCAAACAGCTCTGTTGTAGTCCAGCCTTTACTTCCGTGACGAACGTGCGTCACTTTGTAACACATGTTATAATGTTCACCTAGCTGCTAGCATGGCACTCCCTCATGCTCTGCAACTGACAAGCTAGCAGTATTTACTGTGCATGTGCGACTCCCAACAAAGATGGTACAGAAGTGAGATGTCTTACTCTGTAGCTAAAACAGGGAGCTCAACATACAGGGTGAAAAGAGGAGCTGCAGCAATATGCAGTACAACAAATAGATGGTGTTTTCTGAAAATTAAACCACATAAACCTATTCTGGTCCATCCATCGTCGGCCGCTTATCCGGTATCGGGTCGCGGGGGGAGCAGCTCCAGCAGGGGACCCCAAACTTCCCTTTCCCGAATCACATTAACCAGCTCTGACTGGGGGATCCCAAGGCGTTCCCAGGCCAGGTTGGAGATGTAATCCCTCCACCTAGTCCTGGGTCTTCCCCGATGTCTCCTCCCAGCTGGACGTGCCTGGAACACCTCTCTAGGGAGGCGCCCAGGGGGCATCCTTACTAGATGCCCGAACCACCTCAACCTGCTCCTTCACTTGGGGTAAGGACTCATTCCCTACCTGGAGAAGGCACTCCATCGGTTTCCTGCTGAGAACTATGGACTCAGATTTAGAGGTGCTAATCCTCATCCCAGCCGCTTCACACTCGGCTGCAAACCGATCCAGTGAGTGCTGAAGGTCACAGGCCGATGATGCCATCAGGACCACATCATCTGCAAAGAGCAGCGATGAGATCCCCAGCCCACCGAACTGCAACCCCTCCCCACCACGACTACGCCTCGATATCCTGTCCATAAATACTACGAACAGGATTGGTGACAAAGCGCAGCCCTGGCGGAGGGTTACCGCCCCTTGAGGCACCTAAGACCACAGCTCCCCGCAGCAGCTTCAGCAATGGAAACTTTGAACATTGTCCACTCAGGTTCAATGCCCCCAGCCTCCACAGGGATGCACGAAAAGCTCCGCCGGAGGTGTGAGTTGAAGGTCTGTCGGACAGGAGCTTCCTCCAGACGTTCCCAATTTACCCGCACCACCCGTTTGGGCTTACCAGGTCTGTCCAGAGTCTTCCCCCACCCCCTGACCCAACTCACCACCAGATGGTGATCAGTTGACAGCTCCGCCCCTCCGAGTGTCCAAAACATACGGCCTCAGATCGGATGAAACGATTATAAAATCGATCATTGACCTTCGGCCTAGGGTGCTCTGGTACCAAGTACACTTATGAGCATCCCTGTGTTCGAACATGGTGTTATAGACAATTCATGACTAGCACAGAAGTCCAATAACAGACAACCACTCTGGTTTAGATCAGGGAGGCCGTTCCTCCCAATAACACCTCCATGTGTCTCCATCATTGCCCACATGTGCGTTGAAGTCCCCGAGCAGAACTATGGAGTCCCCCACTGGAGCCCCATACAGGACTCCATTTAAGGTCTCCAAGAAGGCCGAATACTCTGAACTCTTCTTTGGTGCATATGCAAAAACAACAGTCAGTTTTCCCCCTAACAACCCGCAGGCGTAGGGAGGCGACCCTCTCGTCCACCGGGGTAAACTTCAATGTAGCGGTGCTCAGCCGGGGGCTTGTGAGTATCCCCACACCCGCCTGGCGTCTCACACCCTGGGCAACTCCGGAGAAGAAAAGAGTCCAACCCCTCTCCAGGAGTACGGTTCCAGAACCGAGACTGTGCGTAGAGGTAAGCCCCACCAGATCCAACTGGTAGTGCTCCACCTCCCGCACAAGTTCCGGCTCCTTCCCCCACAGCGAGGTGACATTCCACGTCCCCAGAGCCAGCCTCTGCCGCCCAGGTCTGGTCTGTCAAAGCCCCTGACCTTTACCGCCACCCGTGTGGCAGCGCACCCAACCCCAGCGGTTCCTCCCACAGGTGGTGGGCCCATGGGCTGGAGAGATAGGTGCCACGTAGCTTTTTCGGGCTGTGCCCGGCTCCGTGGCAAACCCGGCCACCAGACGCTCGCTGACGAGCCCTCCCTCTGGGCCTGGCTCCAGACGGGGGCCCGGGCTTCCTCCGGGCAGGGTCTCTCTATCCCTTCCTCGTTTTTTCATTGGGTTTTTGAACCTATTCTGGTACAACCTCTAAATACGATTGTGAACCTGAAAATGAGCATACTATGAGCACTTTAACTTTGGAAGATAACAAGCTGGGAATTGCTTTGCTGCCTCTGAACACACATCATCGTCTTCAAATATATAGACTCCTGTTGTCACTGGGAAAGAAACCGATTTAACGGTGCAGTGTTTTTAAAAGTGGTTTGTTTCACCCATCTCCAATGAAAACAAATTGTGGAGAAGTGTCTCTCCAGTATCAGTTGTTGTGGGTAGCTTTGTTGTTTTATTTGACCTTTTTAAAGTCTCTTGTTCAGAATATTCAGTCTTTTCTCTGTCCCCGGCAGGGACCAGATGGACCTTTTTCAAAAAGTGATACATTTTGTTGTTTGGCTCTTTTGTTTAATGAAGCATAACAATGCCCTCACTGTGCACAAATTAGCACTGTTGTTCACATTCATAAAATGTCATTGTTTATGACAGTGTAAGGGAAATACTTTAGTGTGTGTGTGTAAAACTGCTTTAGTTTGTGGTTTTTCTAATGGGGAAAATAAAAATATGCTTGTTTAATCAAGCATAACAGCGATGCCAAAGTGGATTAATTTAACTTCTAGTATTATCAAATTTGAAAATCACAATTATATATATATTTGGAAGAGAAATGTGACTGGGTGTAAAGTGTATACGCCCTCTCTATAACATCAGGAAATTCATTCTTCTCCTCCAACATCTGCCTCATTTATCACAATCAATGAGTTTGAGTTGTGCCATGCAATAAACTCAACCTCTTCTGCTCTGCCCTTCCCCTCTTTGTCCTCCTTGTTTTGCGCAGGTGTAGCTGCAGCCCCCACACACACCGCCCGCCAAGATGGTGGTGCTGTCGCTGAAAATCTGCGTCCGCCAGTGCAATGTTGTAAAGACAATGCAGTTTGAGCCCTCCACAGCCGTCTATGACGCCTGTAGGATAATCAGAGAGAGGGTACCTGAGGCTCAAACTGGACAGGGTAAGAATGATAAAAGGACACTGGTTGGGGTGTAAGCTGTAAAAGAAACAGGGCTCCAAAGGAACAATGAAAGAGCACAAACACAGTATGTTTGTACTATGATTAGTCAGGAGTTTTCAATGCTACAAATGTAAATAGGTCTGGTGTTATTATTCAATAACGTGCACTTAACAATTAATCATAACATTTAATGACTGTATCCAACTCTTAACTAAATCTGATTTTGCAGATTAATACTTCAACTTGATTATTTGGATGTTCGGATGCTCACAAACTAGTTTTAATACTCTTAAAATGGGATTCAATAAACAAGAAAAACCAAAACGTAATGAAGACTAAACAACAGTAAAACAGTAAAATTGGTAACATCTTTCATTTGTTCGGCCCTTGTGAAACCGCTTTGTCTTGATTCCCGTGTATCTGTTCGGTCTTGTGTAATATGTAATAATGTCTGATAAACTACTGCTTGGATCAGACTACATGATATTTTTGTCTATATAGGCGACCGTCGAGTCGTAAATTTAGCGTGATTTGGCCGAGACCCCCACGCTGGATCTCAATCTTAGCTTGCCATCTTTTGCTACTTGCTAACGTATACAGGGGATCAGGATGAGGTGGCTGGGTCAGACTTTACTTTTCCATCTGACGGCACCATGTTTACAGAGTAGGTGAAATAAGGCAAAAAAAAAAAAGATCTGACGCGTAGTGTTTTTGAGGGGACATTAGTTGTGTCCAACGTTCAGTATAGTTCCCGATGCCCCACTCTGATCCCGGAATAAGGAATAACTTCCATCACAACAGTCTCTGAAATACTGATGTTTCTCCTCACTGCTCCAGCATCAGACTATGGTCTGTTTCTGTCTGATGAAGACCCCAGGAAAGGCATCTGGCTGGAGTCTGGAAGGACACTGGACTACTATATGCTTCGCAATGGGGTAAATATATCAATGGAGGAAATGCAAACACTTTTATTCATTTAAACTTCATTAATCCTTCAAAAACAACTGGGAACAAAGACAGTGTACAATATAACGTATGCCTAAAACATACACAGCAGTACAAAAACAGAAGGAGAATGAGAGATTAAAAAAATTGGATATCAAGAAGAAAAATGAGCACATCAAAGGAAGCTTTTAAAAGTGACTTTAAAGAAGTGCTTTAGCCAGCTGTAGTTCTTTTGCCAGTCTCCGATCCCTGCTGCTAAATGCCCGAGCGACTCTGGTTTGTCGTGTAGTGCTGCCTTCTCAGTACATCAGTGGGTTTGGTTTTGCAGCTCTAAATGGTTTCTCCTCTTCAAATCCACCAAAGGCAACCCAGGTAGAAGGCATGACTGTGACCAATTATTCTGAACCAAATCTCTCCTCATTGTAGTGATTGGAAGGGAGCAGTGAGCTGTGATAGGCAGCCGTTAAATAAGGTTTTCTGGCTTATATTCTCTCCTCTCTCCAAGCAACCCTGGATGCATTTGATCATTTTCTCAGCTCTCTCTCTCTCTCTCTCTCTCTCTCTCTCTCTCTCTCTCTCTCTCTCTCTCTCTCTCTCTCTCTCTCTCTCTCTCTCTCTCTCTCTCTCTCTCTCTCTCTCTCTCTCTCTCTCTCTCTCTCTCTCTCTCTCTCTCTCTCTCTTACATTCAATTCCTGCATTCCTCTCTCTTTTTGACCCTTTTTTTTGTCCTCTTTTCTCTCTACATTTTGTCTTTGAGCAGGACATCCTTGAATACAAGAAGAAGCAGAAGCCCCAGAAAATAAAAATGTTGGACGGGGCCGTTAAAACCATCATGGTGGACGACTCCAAAACAGTGGGAGAGCTGCTCGTGACTATATGCAGTAGAATAGGTACATAGTTCCTTTTACTAGCCATTTTCTCCATTCTTTTAAGGTATGCAGTATAGATTTGTTTTACATTTTTAAAGACATGCATGCATTCAAATTCAGTGTCCCAAAGCGTTACAACATCCTTTGAATCTGTAATCTGTAAAGTATTTTCCCGAACCTACATTCTACATTATATCATTGGGAAAATAAACAGAATGCAAATACACTAAATAAACATTTTAATTTCTTTTGTTGGTGTACAAGAGCTTTTGTAAACACAAATATAATCATTAAGTGTTAAGAAAATAATCCTGTTGAATTAAACATCTATCCAACCTGACTCTGGGGGATATCGTGGCTATTTTCTTTCCCCTTTTTAAATCCAGGCATCACAAACTATGAAGAATACTCTCTGATCCAGGAGACGGTGGAGGAGAAGAAGGAGGATGGGATGGGCACGCTGAAGAAAGACAGGACGCTGCTGCGAGACGAGAGAAAAATGGAGAAGCTGAAAGCCAAACTGCACACAGACGATGACTGTGAGTTTAGTTAAATTACATTTGACCTGATGGTGTAGTTGATTTAGCTAAAGTGTTAATTCTAAACACTTGTTGCCTTTCGTAATGGGTCATTGATTTTTTTCCCTCCTAACAAAAGTCTAATGCGCTTTAATATAAAACAAAATCATCTTACGTTGGCCATTTAATAGCCCATTTTAACAGCTTACTGTGATATCAACCACCTCACTTTCTTTACTTTTTCTTTCGCTTTGTTTTTGAATTTTTTTTTACATTTCTTTCCTCTTTTTCTGAACCAAACTGTAAGTAAAAAGACATATATGAGACATGAAATAATACAGTCAAAATATTTGACTTTTTCTCTTAAATAAAAGCATGTCAATAAGCTGTACATGTCTGGCTCTTGATGTGATTCTCATTTTCCAGTGTGGCCCTCGGTGACATTTAGTTTGACATCCCTGCTCTAGAACCACACTGATTTAGATTTTTGTAAAAACAACAACAACCTGATATTCATATCTACATTTGTCTGCCTTTTACATAAGTTGTGTTTCATTATCCGATCCCTTTGGCTGTATTTTGTGTTGTCAGTGAACTGGCTGGACCACAGCAGAACGTTCCGAGAGCAGGGCGTGGACGAGAACGAGACCCTTCTGCTCAGACGCAAGTTCTTCTACTCCGACCAGAACGTGGATTCCCGAGACCCTGTCCAACTCAATCTGCTTTATGTGCAGGTCTGATCTTCTAACATATTTACCACCACAGGAGAATGTAACTACAAACCAGAAGATATACAGTATCTTCCATTTCTCCATCATCACCTAATGGTGAATGTAAAATGTGCAGTGATGGATAACCTTTGGATACATTTTAAAGAAATGTCTGGTTCTTGTCTCTAAGCTTTTTTAGGTAAATAAATTACCCAATTAATGAAAGGTTTTATCTGTCTTTCAGGCTCGAGATGACATCCTAAACGGTTCTCACCCCGTATCATTTGACAAGGCGTGCGAGTTCGGAGGCATTCAGGCCCAGATCCAGTTTGGACCCCACGTAGAGCACAAACACAAACCTGGATTCTTAGAGTAAGTGCTATCCCACAACAATATGTCTCAGTGGTCCCAATCCACAGTGAATAATTTAGCATTCTAAAGAGAATATCCCTTTTTCTTACTCCAGAATCTTTGCCAAATATTTGGTGCAGAACTCATTTGATTTGAATAAAGCTGACTAAAAGTAAATGAGTTCAACCTGTCATGAAATTACCAGTAGAAACATTTGTATTTGTGTTATAAATCCAATTTAAAGAGTTTATGAAATTGGTCATTCTTTAGTTATACGGCTGAAGCAGAAAAAGTTCATGTTCATGCTTTTCATATGAATTTCAGCTTCTTATGCGTTTCATTTCTTTCCCAGTCTGAAGGAGTTTCTACCCAAAGAATACATCAAGCAGAGAGGAGCTGAGAAGAAGATATTCCAGGTGTGGCCACATTGTCCTTTTTTTGAAAACATGTTAATTGTTTCACATTAAACTCATTTGACAATTGTGCACCAATTGCTGAATACACGTATAATCCAACCTGCAGGAACACAAAAACTGTGGAGAAATGACGGAGATCGAGGCAAAAGTAAAATATGTCAAACTGGCACGGTCTCTGCGGACATATGGCGTCTCCTTCTTCCTGGTCAAGGTAAGTTTTAACACATATATTTATTTCTATGGCCTCATGGAAATACACCATTTTAATGAAGTACTACTGCACCCTTTTATTCACTAAAAAGATCATCTGCCCTCAAAAAGTGAAAAATCTAGCCTGAAGTTCTTTTTCTCTTGTTTTTAAAATTGGATTATTTTAAAAAAGAGGAAGCAGATTTTGAAATTGGTTCAAGTGTATTCAGAAAGCCCTTTTATCTCCTTGGGCTTGGTCTTAACTGGATAAAAAGGTTGAAGGCCGTACCCAGCAGGTAGGGAAATTGTCTGCACTACTCATAACACACAAGTAGGGCATTTTTTTAAGGGCTAGTGAATATAAAATCTGCTTATTGGGTTAGCAAAATAACTCGTTGCCAGAATAAACATACGTTTTTGTCTTTTCTTATATACATTATATTATGTTTTATAATGCGTTTTGAGATTTAAAAAAAATGAATTGTGTGAATGTAAAATTTTTCAACCCTTTTTTAAACTGGGTTCAAAAGCTCAAATCCACCCTTTATTTACAGAGCTGTTTTGATAGACCACACCATTTAAGGACCCATTTCCCCTCATACGTCTTACACATCTCCTCTCAGTCTCACTTCTTCACTAACACCGCATACAAACAGTGCACACCGGCAGCGCTCATCTGCAGGGAGTTCAGCGTGCGCCTGGAAGGACACCAAATGTTGTCTGTGCAGCCGAGTGTGGCGCTAAAGATTATTTCAGAGCGAGTGGGGAAGAAGTGGAGCGGAAGAGGGAGACTGGGAAATATCACTCAGGCAAACCTGGGACACTTACTCTACCAAATAAGTCCAACTGCCTGCAAGATGCCTGCAGAAACAAGCAATTTGCTGATCCCCCCCCCACACACCTCACATCATTTGTCACCAAGAGGACATCCTGCATAAAGTCATGGGAAACTTCCCTGTCTGCATCGATAAACTGCTTTCCATCTGTCACCTGTTCTGACTTCATTGCTGAGACCATTTCCGGTAAATGCTTGGGGGGAAAAAAGGCACTTGTGCTGCTGTTACAGACTCTCTGCCAGACAGCTCCTGGCTTTTCATCAGTAACTTTCAGCACCAGAGGATAAGGGTAGAGATAAAGTATTCAAAAAATCACAAACTCTATTTGGTTGGAGCTCACCTCATCAAATCCTCATTTGCAGTTGCTCACACATTCCACAGTCATACAAGTTCACACTGTACCTCCCCTTTTATTCCTTTCAAGCATAAAACACCCAAATATGAAACAGTAGTTGCATCTCATTACCCTTAAATTGCCTCCTCGGCTCCTCCACTTGCGTCACTTCCTCGCATCGTAGTCCCTTCCTCGCATCGTAGTCCCTTCCTCGCATCGTAGTCCCTTCCACCGAGGAGGTACGGGAGAGACACAAGGAAATCATGGGAGGAGAGAGAAACCGAGGAAATGTGCTTTTAGAGGGATGAGACGTCACATGAATTTGTCGGTTGTATGGGCGGAATTATTAGCTCTTTCAGCTGCACGGCTTCCAGGAAGGCTGCTCTCGTGTATCCTCGCTCATGGCGCCTTGGTGATCCCTCCTTGAAGCTTGCAAGGAGAAATTAGAGGTTTGAGACGGCCTTCACCGAGGACGGACAGAACAACTTCCTGTTCAGCCGAGGACCGCGAGGCTATCAAATAAAGGTCATGAGATGCACCCCGTGTCCAACCTCCTAGCCTTAGATCTGTGTTCCCCGTGATCAGTTTGACATCTTATCTGCTCACCTTTGTTGTCTCAGTCACCCTCGAGTGTAGTCCAGTGGAGCAGAAACATCTTTAAAATAACCGTGGAAAAAATGCAGCCTATAGTCTCTAACCCATAACCCCTGGAGGTCCCAGAGGGTTTACAGGCCCTCCAGGACTTTAACACATCTCACCTCTTTGCCCTCACGTCACAGCCCATCACGGTCTGTCCATCTGCTCACCAACTGCAGCTCCTGAAGAAGCACTTTCTCTGTCCATGCAGGGGAAAGGAAAAGAAGTCAGCTGTTCTGTTGGCTCAGAGAGCGACTGGAGTATGACATTAAAGGCTTAGTGAATACAGGGGGTGGGTGAGAGTTTTTGACAGGCAGATAAAGACATGAGTAAGACATAACACTTTAATTACTAAGTGGGGAAAAGTTTCAACTGGTTAGACAACTGAATACCCATCTAGGCAGATCAGTGTGACAGCCAAATTAAAGTTTCAAGCTGCTAGGCCTATGAATTTAAATCCTGTTGCCTGAACTGTTATCTGTCCTTTTCTCTAAAATGCCTTTTATTCAAGTAATACCCTCGGCAGGCCAGGGAATATGAAGACGAAAGAAAATGTATTGTTCGCTGAAGGGAATAAAATTGACAATTTGAAATGGTTTGTTTGCTGATGATGCAATTTAAAATAATTTGTTTGCTGTCCTGTTGGTTTATTCATTCTACTTTTACTTATACAACGTGGTCCAATGAGAGGGAAGACGATGAGAATCAGAGAAAATACATGTTGCGTGAAGGTTGAAAGGATAAAAACGGACATCAAAACAGTTATAAATAATGAAATAGAAAGTATGGATTAAAAGCTTATGTAAACCAAAAATGTCTACACAGATTTAAAATGAGGAAAATGAAATAAGGTTTACTAAATGGACTGAAATATTGAATTGCTTTTTTTGCCAAGTGATTCAGAAAATAAAGTTGTGAGATCTTGTGAAGCAGTTTGACATTTGTGCAGACTGATCAAGACACTGTTTTCTTAAAGCAACACCAAAGCACTTTTCCTCTTTGGTCCCCCTACAGGTTGGAAGCAGAATTGTCCATTACTAATGGACAATTCTGCTTCCAACCTGTGTCTCATTCGAACTACAGATCCGCTACCCGATCTGGCAAACTTGCATAGTGCGGTTATAGCCGGTAGAGGGCTGCAAAGCGAATGCAGAAGTGGCGTTCACTAGACTGGGTAAACCCCGCCCACTCTGCCTGCGATTTGATTTCTCCCTGCAGCTCAGGCTGGAAACCTGTACGTTTATCTCTCCTGCTTCCATAACAATTTTGCGGGAACCAATCACAAACTGGCTTATCCACCTGGCGCGCTATTGGCGGTAGTAGAGGCGGTGTTTGCACAACATGACCAATCGCAAACATCTACCAGAGCTGCATATTTTACATACGAAGAGCAAACTGTAATTCTACATAAATATGAAGAACACAGACACGGTTTTACAGGCAAAACGCAATACAGTCGCTGCTTCCTAAAATGGGAAAGGAAAGCTGGCAAAACAATGTCCGACGCTGTAAATGCGTAAATCACAACGCTTCTCAATACCACTTCCCCATCAAACAAAATATCTGACCATAGTTACACTTGTGCTTTCCGTAAACTGTCGTAACTTTAGCCTATTATTTCAGTTGCAACCCAGGAAGTGGTAAGCGATCGTGAGAGGAAATACAAAATATAAAAACATAATTCAAACTGATGTGCGCATTGGCAACACGCGGCTCAAGAAGCCGGCAAATAGCCTATACATAATTCCCTCCACCGAAAATCTACATATTTCATGAAAATACCCATCAGGGAATGTTAACGGGTTGTGGGTCACAAAATGTTTTAACTTTTATGAGCGTACCCCTTCTCTCTCTCTCTCTCTCTCTCTCTCTCTCTCTCTCTCTCTCTCTCTCTCTCTCTCTCTCTCTCTCTCTCTCTCTCTCTCTCTCTCTCTCTCTCTCTCTCTCTCTCTCTCTCTCTCTCTCTCTCTCTCTCTCTCTCTCTCTCTCTCTCTCTCCGCGCACTGAGCTCCACCGTTATCAACCGAGTATTCAATCGAGTATTGATTGGTCAGTAGGCGGTGCTTTTACACCGGTTGATCTCTAATCTCCAACAGAACCTGTTCCCGTGCAGGTTAGGTGTTCAGCATAAGTTACCACGGCGATTTAACCCGGTAACAAGTGATCCACAAAACCCTGGGTTGAACCTGAAGTTACCTCGTTAACACCAAATCTTGCTTCGTACTACAGGCCTCTTCCAACTGACGGGAAAAGGCAATTCACTTGTGTACACAGTGCTTTGTTGAACTAATCCATTACCAATCTCAGACCGCTAGGATCTAAAACTGACTGGAAATGGAAAAAAAAATAAAAAACCATAGACCAGTTTTTAAAAGTTTGGAAGGATTAAATCAAGTTGATATTTTTGCAGGAAAAGATGAAGAGTAAGAACAAGCTGGTGCCGCGGCTTCTGGGGATCACCAAAGAGTCTGTGCTGAGGGTGGAGGAGAAGACCAAAGATGTGGTTCAGGAGTGGCCACTTACCACTGTGAAGAGGTGGGCAGCGTCACCCAAGAGCTTCACCCTGGTAAGAGACACACACACACACACACGCACACACACGAAAACCTATGACAACTGACTAGACACTGATCCTGTCTTACACTCAGGATTTATTGCAAAATCGCCAGTTTCTCACTTTTATTTCACAAAGATTTACAAGGTTTTGGTTCTGCTGGCTTTATTCTTTCAGCAGTTTTATCTTTTATTCATTCTGTCCACACTGACTGTGTGTCCACACATATATCCCGGATAGTAAATAAGAAGGGCCCAGGCCCACAGTAAACCCAACTGTTCTCTGCAATGGCCATAAAACATCACTGTAGTGCTCAGTCTGCCTGTCCCTTCATTTCCCTCACGCACTTCAGTTATTGAACAGACTCTTTCGTCTTGCCTGTCAATATCCCTCCTTTGTGTCAGCACCATCGAGTCAATGAGCAACATGGATCTAATCTTACAGATCTGGTAGAGGTACTGTCTTTACTAAATGAACACGCTCTTTCTTTCTTGCTGTTAATTCAGCAAACTGTTTTGTGTTTTAGGCTGTGTGTTCTTGTGACAAGAACACACAGCATTGGGATTCAAAATGGATTTGATTTATAGTTCTGTTGATGGAGTCATAGATTTTGATCTGTTGTAAATTGGATGGGGTCACCCTGCCATCCCAGTGATTTATAGTTAGTGTGCCCATATGAGGTGTACAGATCTTTATTAAAAAAGTCCTCCAGAGTTATTTATTTTCTGCTCGGTTTCTTACATAAAATCGGCTCCAATATTCTTGGGTTAAGACTCTGACTCTCTGTATGTTGCAGCAGTTTGATATCATCCAACACAACGTATAGTATTCATCTGATAGTATGTGTGTGTTGTGTGTAGGACTTTGGGGAGTACCAGGAGAGCTATTACTCAGTGCAGACCACTGAAGGGGAACAGATCTCTCAGCTCATTGCCGGTTACATCGACATCATCCTCAAAAAGGTGAGACATTTATCTCCGGAGACACAGATGAATCATAATGAATCGATAAAGTCTCAGATCAGTTGATGCGTGATATGCTCAGGCTACTGTGTTGTACAGATGCAGTTTAAGAAAAAAAAAAGGTTCAGGACAGCTGAGCTCATGTGGCACAGGTACACTGTAAGAACTCGTATAGTTATTCCCTACATGCATATTTGGGTCTCTATTCTTTCTTTCCTCGGTTTAGAAAGTTGACACAAATATGTGCCTTCAAAATACTGAAAAGATATCTCTGCACACCTGTTGAAGGCCAGCACAACTTGAATCAAAAGTAACTCCTGCTTCTGGTTTATTTGATGTTACATTTTAGCTTTAGCTGGTGTGTCCAAAGCCTAAAAATAGAATTAAATATGTGTTGATGTCAGACCATTTCCTACTCTGAATCGCTTGATGAATTTGGCTTTCTTTTATGTGACACTAAAGACATTTAAGATTTAAGATGGCATCAGGGGGGTGCCCGGATAGCTCAGTTGGTAGAGCGGGCGCCCATATATAGAGGTTTACTCCTCAATGCAGCGGCCGTGGGTTCGTATCCGACCTGTGGCCCTTTGCTGCATGTCATTCCCCTTTCTCTCCCCTTTCATGTCTTCTGCTGTCCTATCAAAAAAAAGAAATCTTAAAAAAAGATAGCCTCTGGGTAGCTTTTTTTAATTCACTGTGGGCTCCTTTTGAAACTAATATTTGGTGTTTTTCTCTCTACTGCAGAAGCAAAGCAAGGACCGCTTTGGATTAGAAGGTGATGAGGAGTCAACCATGCTTGAGGAATCCGTATCCCCGAAAAAGTATGTAAATAAGTAACTTATAACTAAGTGTTATGACTATTCCAGTCATGCAAGAAACATCTTTCGGATGTATTGTCATTAAATATGGTGCAAACATTCGTGTTCTCCAAGGAATGAACTGTAATAACTCCATGTGTCCAATGTTTTGGTTCATGACCTGCAAAACTATACATTTCTATCAACCCCTTAACTGTGTTTAGTGCTAACGAGTAAATGTCAGCATTCTGACACACTAAAATGTCAACATTATACCTATACATTACGTTACTTACATACATTACTTTAGTGTAAGCATGTTAGCATACTGATATTAGGGGGTCAGCCCTATGTTCCCAGAGCCCAATGGTCCCACAGCCCTATGTTCCCACATTTCTAAGATGTTTCTTAAAATTAGGCCGTATGTTAGGGTTAGGGTTACATTCCATCTGTAGTCCATTGCTACTGGATAATAGGTTCGGTGTAATTGGCTACCAAATTGGGAGAAAGCGGGATCAAATCTGATGCAAATTTATGAAAAAGGAAATGTGGGAACATAGGGCTTAATTTTGAGAAAAATCTTATAAATGTGGGAACATAGGGCTGTGGGAACATAGGCACGCTCCCGATATTAGCATTTAGCTCAAAGCAACACTGTGCAGCCTCACAGAGCTGCTAGCATGGCTGTATTTTTTTAAATCGGAATCAGGACGAAATCAGGACTTCTTGTCAGTGTTGGACAGTTTTCATCTTTCTATTTTGCAAGTTGTAGAAAACTTGATATTTCAATAGAAAAAATATTTACAAAAGCAAGGAAATGGCAATAAAGCTACTTGACAGCAAGCTTGTAGTTGTGTGGATTAATCTATGCAGTGGTTCCTATATGATCCCTGCTGTACTACTAATGTGTCCAGTATGATGATGATTTGTCCATGAGCTCAAAAGCAGCACACAAAGTTATTGCATACAGTATTATTCTATCAAAACACAATATCCGACTTCGTCCTTTTTCAATTTCCTTCTCACTACGCCCCTCGACCACGGCTCACACATCCATCTTCCAGGTCCTCATTTCATCTCACGAACACTTCCTCCGCTGGACTTTATCCTGAGAGATAATCATTATGTGAGGACATTTTGCTGCACTGGACAAACAAAGGCCCTATCTGAACATTTCCTGATTAGATGTGTATTACCTCATTCATCCACAGTGAACTCTGTGTGTAACTGAAGCCCCTTTTCCTATCTCGCCTCAATTGATATTGCTTTCCTGCTGTAAACTGAGTGAGTATTTGCGGCAATTTTTATTGCATTTTTGTTGTCCTTTTTCTTTTATCTGGGCTTGTGAGCAGGGCCGAAGGCTAAAGTCTTTTATCCTGCAAACACATAGCAAGCCCAAACTCTGAAAGGCCTTATCTGAGGAAAAACAAAACAAAACAAAGCTTTATCTTCCAGAAATGCACAGTGGGAATATTCTGTGATGTCGGTCCGCTTTGTGTTAGTGGTCCACTGTCACAAACAAACACAACCACATTGGTTGGTGTTAAATCTTTATCCTGAACACACTCGCACACATAGTTAAGAACTAGAAACATGCTTTCTTTTAGTTGTCTTTTAAGTGACTTTTTTCACCTTTTTACATTCCGGTCTTCATGCGTTTTGCCATTTTTTGAGCTTGTTTGTAATATATAACTACTCATTGTGGGACTGGCTCTAGTGGCTGTAATTCTGCACCAAGGCTGAATTTTAGGAAAGAGACTTCAGATACAGTATTACGGGACCACTAAGGTCTATATAAAAGCATCCAAAAAGCAGCATGTCATGGGACCTTTAAAGGACACCGGTCTGTTTTCACCGAAACATTACTCGGCTAAATAATTATAGATTCTGTCAATACTGTCCTACAAAGACAGAGAGCAGTTACTAAATGCAGGTAAGCCAAACCAAAGCTGATAAAAAGTCAAATGAATGCCTTTTTTTAAGCAGAATATTTTACACTCTGCTTTGGGCAAGCTTAAGGATGTAGGAACATTATTTGAATTGTGACTCTTCTGCTTTATCAACCAAGCAGACATTAAGTGATATTTTCTCAGCTTTAGTTGGACGTAAACTTCAACGACAGTGTGATTTTTGAACCTAAATTATAACTTGCCAGATTTACTCTCTAAATGAAAACTTTGAAATGGTTTCCATGCCTATTGTACCATTCTACTTTAACTTAAGACAGGACTTCATTTGAAAACATGAACAAGAAAGAAGTGATTATCCCGTAACGTGTCTCGATGTTTCACTAACTTCCTGTTTGTGTTCCTGCAGGTCCACCATCCTTCAGCAGCAGTTTAATCGTGTGGGTCGGGTGGAGCATGGCTCAGTGGCACTGCCAGGAGTGATGCGCTCCGGCTCCATTGGCACAGAGTCGCTCAGCATGGGCACCATGCCATCTGCTCAACAGCAGATCACAATGGGTCAGATGCACCGTGGACACATGCCACCACTTGTAAGAACAGCAAATGGCTCTCAGTATGATGTTTGTGTAGTTTTCATTCACTGAAGAAGTCCTGTTAAAGGCGTATGCCACTCATGCAAGAGTCTGTTTTAGGTGGCACCGCTAGACAGCTTTGTCATAATCTTTTTTTTTTTTTTTTTTCCTCGTGGCTGGATCCCATACATGCAACACTTAGACAGTGATGAAATGTAACTAAGTACATTTACTCAAGTACTGTACCTAAGTAAAAATTTCAGGTACTCAAGCCTTTTCTTTTCATGCCACTTTCTGCTTTACTCTGACATCTTTAGTTACTAGTTACTTTACATTTTATTATACTTTACGTATAATAAAACACAATGTTTTATTATAAATTGAACTACCCAACAATATATAGGCCTACAATTCCATCTGAAATGATTAGCAGATTAAACACTTAGCTGATTGACAGAACTGTTTTGATCGTGTCCAGTTTTATTTTTATGTTAATATCCTGATGATGATACGTACATCCTTTTACTTAGGTGACATTTTCAATGCTGGACATTTACTTGGAACAGAGCATTTTTACAGTGCGGTATTAGTACTGAATACTTTTTCTACCACTGCAATTAGAATCCTCTTCCCTCATCAAGGTTTCTTGAAAAATCCCTCTAGGCTGCATTCTGTGAGAAATGAACCGGGTTGTCTTCCTGTATGTGTAGAGTTCAGCCCAGCAGGCTCTGATGGGAACCATCAACACCAGTATGCAAGCTGTGCAGAAGGCCCAGATTGACCTAGGGGAGGTCGACAACCTGCCACCACTGGGACAGGACATGGTACTGTACAGTGCACATACATGTGTCTACAGTTGAAATTAAACCCTCACATACTTGTACTCTATACACACAGTATTGTAATATATCACTTTCAATGCATGTGTTCACTAAAACAACTGCCATAAAACAAAATCGTAGTATTACATAGTGATAAATAATAGTGCTGTCTGCAGAATGACAGACATGTTTAAGTGCATTTTATACATGCAAAGTCATGGCTTTTGCTGTGGTCTCCCTCTGTGTACTTAGGCCTCCAAGGTGTGGATCCAGAACAAAATGGATGAGTCCAAACATGAGATTCACTCCCAGGTCGACGCCATCACTGCAGGAACAGCCTCTGTTGTCAACCTCACAGCTGGTCAGTGGCGCTGGCATGACTCAGCAGATTGTCTTCTGTTTGTCTTGGCTTGGATTTACTGTAGTTTACTTTAAGAAAATTAATGATTGATGTCAATGTGTTGATAGTAGAGCAAGACTACATTACATATCGTTGCATACCCTTTGTGTGATTTTTTTTTTTTTTTAACGCCTTTTAGGAATGCTTTATGAAACCAGTGAAAGTGTTAAGACGTGCCCACAGTTTTACAAGTACATTTTAGTGCCGCTGTTTTCTGCAGAGTTAATATTATCTGGCCAATTAGTGACTTTAAAGCAGACCTTTTCCATCAGTCTGGTGTTCATCAACATCATTGTTGATCCTGTATAAAGTCCAATAGTTCCCACATATCCTGCTGGGGTTTGGTGAATATGGGCTGGTGAAGGCGTTGGATCTGTGCCATTCTAAACCATTCCACGTTTATCTGTTCTTTAGAGCGATAACAATTTGTCCCTGATTTCTTTTTCCTGCTTATTTACCTTTGCTAAAATGGACTGATGTGTTTATTAGGGCTGCACGATATTAAGAAAATATGCCATATGTGATAACATTGTTGAATATAGCAATAACGATATTACTTGCCATAAATAAACGGATATTAAAGTGTACTCCGTTCTGCATTTCTGCTGCTTTCAGTATTCTGGTAAAATACAACTAATTGCTTGTTGAATTTAAAACATTCTTTTATTGAACAAATTTAACCTTGAATTGAAAATGAAAGGCACCACTAAAAAGTGAAAAGAAGTTAGGTTTTGAAACGCAATTGTCTGCTTTCTACTGATATTTTCTTTCAACTAACAAAATCTCTGAGTGTCTTTTGTGATATGTCGGAGCCTTTCACGATTTGTTTATTGCACCAGTTATCGCAATGACGATATTGTGCAGCCCTAGTGTTTATGCAGTCTCTAAAATAGTTTATTTCTTTGTTGAATGGTTAGGCTGTTTACAAGGGTCGGTGAGTCTTAAGAAAACTCACTATGGAGAGCAGTTGCATTTTTTTTCCTTTCTGTTTGGGTTCGAATAAGCTTTGTTTAACTCACTTCTCTAGGACTCTCTTTATCTGATGGCCCTTGTTATTCTGTCCCCTCTCCTCATATTCAGGCGATCCGACTGACACAGACTACACCGCCGTGGGCTGCGCCATCACAACCATCTCCTCCAACCTGACAGAAATGTCAAAGGGTGTGAAGCTGCTAGCTGCTCTGATGGAGGACGATGTTGGCGGAGGTAATGACCTGATGAGGGCTGCCAGGACACTAGCAGGGGCCGTGTCTGACCTGTTGAAGGCTGTGGAGCCAGCTTCTGGAGAGGTGAGCAAAGGGACCCCAAACCCCGAGATAATGATACCATGTCTTGAAAGTTTTTTTAAAATTTTTTTTTATCCAAATTGACAACCTAAAAGGTTAATCAAATTTGCCAGAGAGCAGCTCCACTCTGAGACAATGTATCATCTTTTCATAATAACGCAGTGTCTCTTTTGCTCCTCCAAACTACACCTAATTATATTAACATCCTCTGCTGCTGGCCGGCTTCAGCTTACTGAATTGTTCAGGTCGGTCTTAATAAAGACATCCCACTGAGGCTAGGCTGAATGGCAGGCATTTTGTGCCTTTATGGAAACAGAACTTGCTTAAAAACTAAAGAACACTTCTTGCTAATGTAGTTTCCATCTTCTTTGGGTTGCAGGACTGTAATGTTCTCACTGATGTCTATTAAGAGTTTGCTGTTTTGTTGTGGAAGTATCATTCAGAAGTTAATGTACTATACAGGTGTTGGCTGGTAATCTGCATAATGCACAGGTCTGTCTAGCTTTGGGACAACCCTGAGCTTTACACACTTGTACATTACGCATGTAGAGTAGCTGGAAAGATATCTTAAAGCCTGTAGGGTGTAGAGGTGTGGGCTGTTTGGTAGAGGTAACTCTGTTTTGTCTTACTGTTGCTGTATTTCACTTTAGGTTTAAATAACAAACAATGTGTTAAGCAGTATGCAGTACATAAATGGCACTGATGTTGTTTGTAGATGCAGCATACAGCACAGTAAAACACATTACAGTTTACTTAGAAGCTATATCTCAAGATGCAAGATGATGCCATTGTCCAAATGCAGTTTCACATCCTGATGGTGTGTGTGTGTGTGTGTGTGTGTGTGTGTGTGTGTGTGTGTGTGTGTGTGTGTGTGTGTGTGTGTGTGTGTGTGTGTGCAGCCCAGACAGACTGTGCTGACAGCAGCAGGCAGCATCGGCCAGGCCAGTGGAGACCTCCTGCGCCAGATCGGAGAGAGCGAGGCAGACGAGAGGTTCCAGGTAAAGCTGCACCCCCATCCATTTATCATCATCATGATGTCATCATCACATTCTGTGTAACCTTCACAGTCCTTAGGAACTCAGTTAATTAGAAACACATTGTAACCAGGGGAATATGGAGGGAGTATTTTAGCTAGATGTTTTTGTTTGAATTGAAAGCTATTCTAGCTGTCAAGCTTGTTTTTCTTTCGTGTAGCTCACACTTGGCTGAATCCCAATTGTTATTGTAATACAATGTTTGCCGAGGTTATAAGTTCAAATCACGACAACTTTTCTCACAACCTGCCTGTCACCACGCGCTGGAGTGTATTTCAGCAATTATGAAATGTACATATGCGCAGCAGTGGTGGAAGAAGTATTCAGATCCTTTACTTAAGTCAAAATACTAATATCACACTGTGAAAATACTGTTACAAGTAAAAGTCCTGCATTAAAAATGTTACTTAAGTAAAAGTATGTAAGCATCATCAGGAAAATGTACTTAAAGTATTAAAAGTAAAATTACTCAATGCAGAAAAAAATCCTCACATTTTAGAAACTGGAAACGATCAAAACAGTTCCTGTCCATCAACTAAGTGTTGGCTAATCATTTCAGCTGGACTTGTAGGCCTATATATTGTTGGATAGTTTAATTTATAATAAAACATCATATTTTATGAACTACTTGTGTTTTGTGTGCAGAAATCTTAATTTGTAAAATAACTATTGACTAAAGGTAATGTAGTGGAGTAAAAAGTACAATATTTCTCTCTGAAATGTAACGGAGTACAACCTCAAATTTGTACTTAAGTACAGTACTTGAGTAAATGTACTACATTCCACCACTGATGTGCAGTGGGGAAACGTGTGTTTTTTAGTTGGATTGTTGATGCTGCCCTTTAAAGGTGCTCTAAGCGGTGCGGACGGGATGAGATGAGGAGGAGGGAGGGCGAGCTAGTCTCGTTTTGTTTGAAAATACTTCGAACGTCAACAAGAAGTGCCGTCACCCAACATCGCTTAGAGCACCTTTAATGAGATGTCATGTATATAGCCAAGTACATAATGTACAATAAGTAAACACCATTGTTAATTTTCCTTTCAATTGGATGTCCTATTTCTGTGAAATGTTTCTTAGGTTCCCCCATCCCCTTTCTTTTACCACAATTACACACAACTACAGACACCATCCTATGACAGAGCTATAATAAATATTTCTTTAACTTTTATCTGCATCTAATCTTGTCTGTTTATGATAATGAGATTTAAAAAAAAATGTGATTGGACAGACTGTGCATGGATATAATGTTTCTGATGAGATTTTGAACTTTGCCACCCGTTGTTGTAGGATATCCTGATGAATCTGGCAAAAGCAGTGGCCAACGCTGCAGCCATGTTGGTGCTGAAGGCCAAGAACGTGGCCCAGGTTGCAGAGGACACCGTGCTTCAAAACCGGGTCATTGCTGCTGCCACCCAGTGTGCCCTGTCCACCTCCCAGCTGGTGGCATGTGCCAAGGTACAAGAATATCTTTGAGTCTCGTTGTACTAAATGACTCGCATCATATCAGTATTTGTATAATATGCGCTCACTTCACAACAAGTAAATTCGCTGGATATTATGCAAATGCTAGGTGGTGTAATGTTTTTCCATTTATTATGTCAGATCTGTCTGAGATTTGAATATTAACACTTCCACCGTGGTGTCAATTGGGTTTATCTGTGTTTTAAGCCCCCAACATCTCCTTCCAGGCAGCGCTGCCTGGAAGGCACTAGGATTAGAGGTTTGGTAAATATTCTTCAAATACTTAAACTCCAATTGATCTGCAGCTAAAAAAAAGAAATGGCAGAGTGAATATATCAGGATGCACCAAGGCACCGTTAAATACCCTGTGCCCACATCATATTTTCACGTCTTTAATTGTACAGCCCACATGCCTCTAGTTAGTTTAAATGCCCTCATGGCTCCCAGTCAGAATAGTTGTATTTACTAACCAAATCCTCACCTCTCTGCATGGCAATGTGATGAGAACCATCTTCTGAATCCTTTTTCAAATTGTTTATTTTTCCTCTGTGAAATGTGATTTTAATTATGTAAAGACTATAGGAGTGGGTTTTCTCCAATTTCAAATGTTTGCTGTTATGTTCAAGTCATATTAGGGAAGTTAGATGGAGATTACGTTGTGATATTATTTCTTTTTCTTTTTTTACCGCTTAGTTGTATATGTATGTATGTATATGTATACATATTGATAACTTTTGCACCATAGGATGCCATTGTTTTTCTCTGTCACACTGGTGATGAAATAGTTTTTTTTCACTGTGTCTCCTTTATGTCCTTTCCTCCTTCATCATTATTATTATTTTTACTCTTTTCACCTTGTTGTTGTAGGTGGTGAGTCCCACCATCAGTTCACCGGTTTGCCAGGAGCAGTTAATCGAAGCTGGAAAGCTGGTGGACCGCTCGGTGGAAAGCTGCGTCCAGGCCTGCCTCTCAGCCACAGAAGATGGCGAGCTCCTCAAACAGGTCAGCTTGATTCATGTATAGACCAACGCTGCATTGGACTCTTATCATTTCATGTGTCATTTTTTGTTTTGTCTCAGAAGATATCAAGCTATATCACAAGTTTGACCCAGAAAATACACTAATTAGCAACAAATGAGTATGAATGAAGGAATTTCCTAGAATACTGGTTCTCAAGCTTTCTTTCCATTTAAACCATTTCAGGCTATTCAGTTTGTGTACACCTGTGTAACACCTGGCTTAATAAGCAATGAAGATAAGGAGTCAGTGCTCTTCAAGCCTGATGAAATAAAAAGCAGGGAATAATGCACCTTAGGATGAAGAAACGCAGCACTAACGTTGGTAATGTGCATCTCCTGTGTTAAAGGTGAGCGCAGCAGCCAGCGTGGTGAGTCAGGCTCTGGGAGATCTCCTGCAGCATGTTCGACAGTACACCTCAAGGGGAGAGCCTATCGGGCGCTATGACCAGGCCACAGACACCATCATGACCGTCACTGAGAATATCTTCAGCTCCATGGGAGACGCAGGTGAGTCCAAAAGAGGATACTGTTTGGAGGTGAAAAGCTGAGAAAATTAAGGAATCGTAATCGTGCATCCACATCCAGCCATGTTGGAGACTTTTTTCCAAAAGCTATAAAATACAGAAAAAGGCCAACATGTTAAAATGAATGCGCTTTTGTTTTTGATTAAGTAAGTATGACATTTAGGTTAAGGACAAGGTTCATTCATTCCCCTTAAACTGAAAATTAATTTTTGATTTAGAAAAGCAATCCTGGTTTAAGCCGTCGTTAGCAGGGGAGTACAACCCACAGCCAGCTACTTTCAGTAAGGTTTTAGTTTTAATGAGCCATGCTAGCAGTTGCTCGGTCGATTCATCACTTTGCTCCAGACTGAAATATCGCTACAGCTTTTGTATGGATTACCGTGACATTTTGTACAGACATTCGTGGTTCCCAGAGCATGAACCCTAATGACTTTGATCCTTTGACTTCTGACTTTTTCCTCTGAGTTTAGAGTGAAGTGTCTTAACAACTGTTGGGTGAATTGCCATGAAATTTGGTACAAATATTCATGCCCCCTCATAAATTATCACTGGAAAACCCTTACATTTTTACCTGGAGCGATCATCAGCTCATCATTTTAATTTAAACCTGAATCTGCCTGATAACTCATCTCAAAACCAGCCTGCCCTGACATGCTACTCAATGCAACCCATCAACGAGTTTCCGAAGACAATACTGTGCAATTTTGGCTCCTGGCATGCTTTGAAATTCAGTCTAAAATTTTTCTAAATTATATCATAATATTGTAATATCTTTAGGTTTAAATAAGTGATGAAAAAGCATGTAACCTGTATATAATCTCATCTATAGAACTAGCTTTTTCACAGCTCTATAAAAGTTTCTGCTTTCTGTGTAGATGTGTCACTGTGTCGGTTCGTGCTTCATGTCATCTCCTCCTCAGAGACTGGCATGATGTTGGGTTTGCCGCTGTCAGCCCTGGTGAAGCCGCTGAGAAAAAGCTGACAGTGTTGTTAGCAAGTCTGACAGCAGAGAAAGACAGATGGATAGAAAGAGATTCACAGAGAATATCCCGGGCCAGCGGTCAGCTTAGCCGAATTGATTGGCTCGATAGACGAGTAGGATTGCGGTTTGTTCCGCTGAAGCCTGAATACACACAGCTGGTTGGAGAATACCACCTTTGAACCGCTGTAAAATATGTCCGCTTAAGTCACACCTGAAGAAAGTAACCGAGTGAATCCTTCTGTAGTGGAGTGTTGGCGGATCAGCTGATGTATTCACAGCATCAAATAGCTTGTGTGATGTGCCAGGTCTGCTTTGACAGAGACAATATAGACAAGAATTCCTTTCTTATCCCTTTTTGTCTTTTCTCATTAGTCTGACTCTAAGAATATTTTCAGAGGGAATCAAAACACCAAGGCTGGTGGAACAGTTGGATCTAATTGTGTCTTCACAAGTCACCCACGGGTGTCAAAACATTATACACATCTGATCAGGGAGAGCAGTACAACTGTGCAAGAGATTCAACCACATTGAAAGATGTTTGTTTCTTTTGTATGTTGTTTTCACCCACCAGGCGCTTTTTATTATTTTTTTTATAATGCTGACGTTGAACTTTATGTTTACAAGCTCACTATTGTGTACGACTTCAAACAGTCAAACTTTGAGTCAACTTACTAGCAATCATTTGAACAAGTACGCTTCCAGGTTTTCTTACTGAAAAACTGAAAATGTAATGGCGTCAAATTTAAAAATCAGTGCAGTTTGTTGAAATATTTATCTGCTCCACTAAAATGTGCCAGCATTGAAACATTATGCCCAACTTATGAGTGAAAGCAGTTGTCAAGCAATGTGATTATTATTGCGTTAAGTGGTTAAAGAAATGCAGGTGGGATTTGTTTTTGTTCATGAAAATACCTCAGGAGGATTACCAGCATAAGCTGTGCAGTTTAATTAAAACATGACTGTGTTAACACACTCAATCTCTTATTAGTATGATTCATCCATTAATCCACTCATCTCCCTCTCCCCTTCCCCTCACCACTACACTTCCTCACTGTCCTCTGTAATGGCGTCTCAGGAGAGATGGTTCGTCAGGCTCGGGTGCTGGCTCAGGCCACCTCCGACCTGGTGAATGCCATGAGGTCGGACGCTGAGGCCGAGGTGGATGTTGACAACTCTAAGAAGTTGCTGGCAGCTGCCAAATTGCTGGCTGATGCTACGGCAAGGATGGTGGAGGCAGCAAAGGTAAGCAGCGTGGGAGATCCAAAGCATATCATATTTATTGTGTTTATTTTGTTGTAATTTTAAATTTAAATTGCATGTTGCACAAAAAGCAGTACATTTACTAAACTGAGGAGCTACTGTGAAACAAGCTTCAGTCAATGCATAATTCACACAGTCCTCCCAAAGAAATATTTTGGGTAGATGTGCTTGGGAAAAGTTTTGCGCGTGCGTGTGTGTAAAAACAAAAAAAAGACCAAGGATGACAGTTTGGCAAGTGATTTTGCTTAGTCTTGTTGGTAAGATTTATTTTTATTAATAAAAGACGACCTTTAAAACTTTCTTCAATAAATCTTTTTGCACATGGACAGATTTGTAATTTGGAAATGGCCAAATCCCAAGGTGTGTTTGTGAAAAAAGTTTTTCCAATGTATTTTGTCAATGGTTAGAGTCAACCTCTACCATCATAGTCATGCTGGTCTACAGACATTGAATTAGTGACCGGTTTGTCTGAATATAGAGATCTTAGTTGTGAATTAGAAATTGTGTTCTCGTCCCAGTTAAAACACCTTGTGTGCCTTAATTATTCAATTATTTCTTATCTATGTAGCCGCTCCAGCCAGGATGTGTCTTAACGCGCTGACACACCAACCCGATTATCGGCCGTCGGACAGTGTGGCGAGGTCGGTGACTCGAGTCTGTTTGGTGTGTTCCATGCTGTCGTCAGTCGGAGGAGCCGTTGGTCTTCATGTGGGCCGATTTGACTTATTGAATCGGCCAGTGGGCAGTTGCACTCAATGACCAATTGCAATTATTATTTTTTGGGCGACAATACAGATTAGCGCCGCCTGCTGTTATGGAGCCGTATTACGTCTCGCACGTGCACAGAACATATGCTCAAATCGGCGTTGCCTCGGTGTGTTCGGAGTTTTTTGACCAACTCGGGGGAGACTGATCAATCCGACTCAAGGTCTCTAAACCACAACCTCTTCTCTCTTTAATCTCAAAAACTCTAAGTCGTTGCATTTAACTTTTAAAATGACCAAATAAAATAACTACTACTTTGCTGGCACCATGCACCATATTGAATATCGGTGTTTACATGGTAGTAGTTTGAATCCATTGGAACTACACAATCCTGTTTAGTACACATTTATACACAGCTCGTCTAATCCTTTGGTTTAATAGCAATGTTTTTGGAAGTGCAGTTAAACAGCAATGGCCAGGAATTAGCCTATGAAGACATCTGGGTACAAATTAATTATCAAATAATTACGAAATTATAGGGTTGAAATATTAGAATCCATTCAGCGTTTACATTTCTGCTGCTGTTCTTCTGACACCTCAAGTTTCCAGCGTAACGTGATTAAGAGAGACTATTAAGAGAACATCAAATCAAGCTCTTTCTTCACAGATTGCTGAAGGGCAAGCTTAGATATGCCTCTCATCCCATCTTCCTCTATCCAAACTATTTATCTATCTTTCAACATCAGTCTCATTATCTGTCTGCAGAATCACACACTGATATTACTAACTCTCCACTTTCACCATGAAAATGAAAAGACACCCTCCAGCTGGTTTGATGGTCCAGTTTGATGCCAGACTCATCACCGTCACAGCTGTACATATATCTGTGTCAGTGGAGGCTGAGCCCTCAGCCAGCCGTTGCCTTGGCAACTGATTGATTGAGCTTGTGCAGTTTAGTTTTTGGACTGCGTGTTTTACGGCTGACTGTGTTTATGCTCGATTTTGAAAGCCCATGTCAGGTAATGATTTGATTTAGCGAGACACTTATTGTACGTGTATTGTACCGCTGTAGAGCAGACCTTGCTTTTCGAAAATGACTTCTTCTGTAAATGAGCACTTTTTAAAAATAATTATGCAAATTGGCTGTTCGATTTAAATGGTGTCAGCAGTTGCCAACAGAAAGATATTGGCTGCAAACACCGATTTGAAGCTAGTCACCAACATCATTTTACAGTGATTAATGCAAAGTCAAATGTTGAAACAAAACCTTTTCTACCCATGAAATAACAAGGCATTTTTTTTTCTTTCTGTTTTCTGCCTTGTTCATAGTGCTATCTGTGTCTGTGGTGACTTCTTCCATCTGTGGGGTTAAACATTACCTTAATGACACAGGTTTTCAATAGCGCACACACTTGCATCTCGGTGTAGCTGCAGGTGAAGCTACCGAGTTCCCAGTTAATTAACCTAATGGCAGCAGGCTTAGCTTTCTCTCCCACAGCAGGAGACACAGAGGTGTCAAGTTATATTGGTCTCCACTGAACCCAGTTAACTTGCACTGCTGGATTCAAAAACAGGAAGATTAAAAAAAAGAGCTGCTTGCTAATATAAATAACAGCTCTTGACATGTATCCATCAACAAAGAAGTGATGAAGACGAGCTGCAGCTGAGTTTAAGTGCAGTGATTTAAATCTGTTAAATTGTCAAAGGTCTGTCTACACTGACTGGAAGATGGCTGTGTGCGCTGATGGCAGTTGTCTGCTGCTGGTCTCACATGTCATTCAGAATGGCTGTTTAAGGTTGTAGAAAGTCAGGAAGTAGTGTGAACAGATCATTCAGACATTTTTTTTTGTCGTCCCACCCTTACACCAGCTGTTTTCTCATTGTTTGTGTGTGTGTGTGTGTGTGTGTGTGTGTGTGTGTGTGTGTGTGTGCTCAGGGCGCAGCAGCGTACCCAGAGAACGAGGACCAGCAACAAAGACTGAGGGAGGCTGCGGAGGGGCTACGTGTGGCCACCAATGCTGCTGCTCAGAATGCCATTAAGAAGAAACTGATTAACAGACTGGAGGTCAGTGATGCTGACTCCTGACCTTTACCACACTTTGTCCCAAGAGAAATGGCTGTTTTAGGAAAAGGAATCTAATAATATTTACAATAAAACATGACATTAACACCAAGTCTAATCCTAAATGTCAGCATCTCTAAAGCACCTAATATTAGGATACCAAATCACCATCTCTAAAACACCAAGTGGAGGCATCCCTTAGTACCAAACATCAGCGAGTATTAGATTTCAGCAGCATGTATTTCGGCATTAAAATGTCAGGGTTTTTCAAGTTTTTTTTATACAGATTTAAGTTGGTTGTTACTCTTTTTAAAATGTCCTGAATTAGGGAAAAGAGTAATCTATCATCAAAATGGATCGAAAGGGGCTCGTTTGCCTCGGGGTTATTTGATTCACGGTTGAATTTATCTTGAAACTAAAATATTCAACTCATTACCAGGGTTTATGAATTTTGCTGCATTTGTTACATGCTGTACATGCTTAACGAGTCCCTTAACCTTTTATAGTTCGTTACGATGTGTAGTTTTATGCACATTTTACTTCATGAAAATGAGTTGTAGAAATGCACTTCAAGTCTTATGGAACAGACTTTTATTTATGCTGTATTTCAACTCAATTGCACTACAATTTGCTATTGTTTAACAATGTATTGAAGCAGTCAGATTGACAGAGATGCTTTCAGCTTATCTTGTGGATATACATTTTGAAAATGTAAGGAAACCCAAACCCATTTAGAAAAACAGAGCTACTGTTGAACCATATTTTACATGTGGATGTTTTTATGGGTCTGTATATTCCTCAGAATGCTGCCAAGCAAGCTGCTGCTGCAGCCACACAGACCATCGCTGCTGCTCAAAATGCTGCCGCCTCCAACAAGAACACTGCCGTTCACCAGCAGCTGGTGCAGAGCTGTAAGGTGAGGATCAATGCTGGCAGAATGGTGCCATTGACTTTTTTGCTTTGTTACATTTGTCCTCCTTTTGTGAAGTATTAAAACTGTTTGCTTTGTACACATTTTCTTTCATATCCTTTCTGTTTGTATTGTGTGCATACAAATTACTTGGTGTGTGTGTGTGTGTGTGTGTGTGTGTGTGTGTGTGTGTGTGTGTGCGCGTAGGCAGTGGCAGACCACATCCCACAACTTGTCCAGGGGGTGCGCGGCAGTCAAGCCAAACCAGAGGACCTCAGTGCACAACTAGCACTCATCATTGCCAGCCAGAACTTCTTACAGGTGCAGTACGCACACACAAACACATGCACACATGTTGAACACACTATGGCCTTTCCATTTCTCACCTTTGCTGGAGAGGAGATTGTTTAAACTTTATACCCACATACTCACATTGAGTAACTTCAGTCCTACATTAGGAACCAGGCTGAACAAAGTATAAATAGTGTTTCTGCCATGTGGGGATCCATTGAAAATAGGCCTGTAACCTCCTTTTTGGTGTAAGCAGGCAGTTAAAGAAGCACTGGTGTGGCAGGATTATGTGTTTATTCCTCTGTTGCACTTTTAGAGCTGATGGAGGAGCATGGGGATCTCCACAAATACCAACACATCATTTAACCTTTGTTCCTCGTTGTTGCTCCAACTACAATATAGTTTTCAAGACAGTTCCTTAATGCTCTAAGGGAAAAAATATTTTTTATATTTTTTTCCTTTTTCTTTCTCCACGCTGCAGCCTGGTAGTAAGATGGTGACCTCGGCCAAGTCGTCTGTTCCCACGGTGACGGATCAGGCTGCAGCCATGCAACTGGGTCAGTGTGCCAAGAACCTGGCCACCTGCCTGGCTGAGCTGAGGACATCTGCACAGAAGGTAGAGCACAGACACACAGAGGCCCTCGCATATGTGGCAGTGCATGCAGGAAGTCACTGCAGTTTACATACAGATAGATGCAAAACAAACCTAGAACACTTACATCATTCCAGAAAGACACTGTGCCTGCCTCATGGTTATAATCACGGCATGGGCAATAATGTCAGAATGTAATTTTATTTACTGCTTAGTCCACATCAGATGCACTGAAGTGTGAAGTGCTGTAGTAGAAGCATTTTAAGCAGACTTCTCAGTCACTTGTGTCACTGTGTCAGTCAGTCAGTTGACCTGTGACATTAGTTTGCACTTTCCTCAAGTGCAGCAAGTATATGTTTTGTGTATAGCGGTTGTCTGAGTTTTAATGAGCTGAAACTGACAATAAAATATTATATTAATATGAAATAAAATTGCAAAACATAAGTAATAACCCATGTAACGAATTGTGAGTGACTGCAGACTTCCTTGATTTTCTAGGCCCATGAAGCCTGCGGCCCCATGGAGATCGACTCTGCGCTCACTGCCATCCAGACCCTGAGAAGTGAGCTGCAAGATGCTATGCTGGCTGCTGTTAATGACCAACTGAAACCACTACCCGGAGAATCAGTAAGAGTCAGGTTTTTTAGACCCGTAAGACTGACTAAGGATTCATTTATCCAAACTTAACATGAAAAATGGCAGTTGCATTAAGTCCAATCAACTTATACAAAATGTATTGAACCACCAGCATCTCGTGCCTAAAGAGGGTCTAATGGGTTTGCAGCCTAATATTTAGTTACTTACATATACAACTTTTTATTTTCCCCCTTTCCCTTTGCTTTAGTTGGAGAAGTGTGCACAGGATCTGGGCAGCACCTCAAAGTCAGTGGGATCCTCCATGGCTCAGCTGCTCACCTGTGCTGCACAAGGAAATGAACACTACACAGGTTGGTACTGCTGACACACTGTCTTCTTCCAAAATACTTCTACCAAGGAGCGGAGGCCATGTAATCGCCTCTATCCACCTGCTTTTTAGTTTTCAAATTAACGTATCTCTTGAATCATACAACTTTTGCTTTGAACATACACAATGCCAACAGCCACCATGAGCATTGAAACCACATTTAATAGAATGCAGTCACTGCCACAAACACTTCTGACAGTTACCAGCTTATTTTCCCTTGCAGTACACACTGTACACCAAGCTTGTTTCTTGTTTTCATGTTACTTTGAAATATTTGAACTACTTGAGATGTAATTTAATAATCCAATCCAATTACCCAAAACACAGTTTTGCCCTGATCTCACATAGTGCTCTAAATTGGCTGCTTTGTATGATGCAGTAGGCTAACAGGCCGGCTACATTGCACATGTAACATATGCAGAGCAGATGTTGCGAACTACGCTTCCATTATTATCAATGAAAGTGGCTACACCCGACACAAGAGCAGTGCGTAGTGGTGCGTATGCTCTGCGGAGAACCGCTCTACAAGAATAAAAATAGGACATGTCTAATATTTATATTTCTTTGTATATAAATATGGTGTGTGTGTGTGTGTGTGTGTGTGTGTGTGTGGCTTTTTTACACAGAAATGGATCATAAAATGTCTATATTTCTTCCAAATTAAACCACAGATATACAGGAAACGACTTAATGACAGTGAGCGTATTGGCAGTTTGGTTTCACAGCGCTGTGCCGGCTCCAAAAACTGAAGAAACAAGAACAATCCCAAAGCAAAAGCTCACCTTCTCCCATGTGACTCTCACAATTATACGCCGTGTGCGCAGCAGGTGTAGCTAGTTAAAAGATACATTCTGCTGCACATCCACTCCGCATACGTTACGCGTTCAGTGTAGCCAAAGCGTAAGGCACTTTTTTAAAACACTAACTTTAGCTATTTTTGTTCTCTTTAGTTGTAAAAACGTGTTTTCCTAAGACTATTCATTACCTTCATACTTTCCATAATGGTTTGAATGCAGCACATGGTTTTCCATAGAGGAGAAATGATTCTATTGACTGACCTGCTTTACTTCAGTAATATTGTCAGCTGCTGCATACAATATGGCTTCATTCCAGCTGTTTTATCCGATCCAACTGATGTGTTGTAAATGAGATGTCAAATTTCTTACGAGACATTTGTTATTGGTTCCTGCCTGAGGCAAACACCCTCTTGGACCAAATTACGTTTTGTCTGCGTTTCTTGTTGCAACACATTTGTCAGGTCAGAGCAGTGGTGGAATGTAACGAATTACATATACTCAAGTACTTCTGAGTACTTGTACTTCACTTGAGTCTTTTCTTTTCATGCCACTTTCTACTTCTACTCCGCTACATTTCAGAGAGAAATATTGTATGATTTTTGTACAAAAATTATGCAAAGTTTATAAAAACATGATATTTTATGATAAATTAAACTACCCAGCAATATATAGGTCTACAAGTAGAGCTGGAATGATTAGACGATTAAACACTTAGTTGTTCGACAGAATTGTTTTGATTGTTTCCAGTTTCAAATATTTGAGGATTTTTCTGCATTGAGTAATTTTACTTTTAATACTTTAAGTACTTTTTTTCTGATTATACTTACATACTTTTACTTAAGTAAAGGATTTAAATACGTCTTCCACCACTGAGTCAGAGGAAACAAGTTCTATGCAAATAGAATGTCAGTCTTCAGGGTTTTCAAAAATGAGTAAATGATAGTGACGGTGTCTTGTCATAAATCTATGATCTCTCTGAGATACTTTCCTGATAGTGGTCGGTCACATCTGTAGTTTCTGTTACTTGTGATCCGGTGTGTAGGAATAGCAGCCAGGGAGACAGCTCAGGCCCTGAGAATACTGGCCCAGGCGGCCCGCGGCGTCGCTGCCTCCACCACAGACCCCAAGGCTGCTGCTGCCATGCTGGACTCAGCTCGCGATGTTATGGAGGGCTCGGCGCTTCTCATTCATGAGGCCAAGCAGGCACTGATTTCTCCCGGAGACGCTGAGAGTCAGCAGAGGCTGGCACAGGTGAGATGGTTCAGGGTTGCTTGGTGGTGGGGGGGACGGGCGTCTGTTCTGCTATTCTAGTCTATGTCTGTCCTTTTTAACACTACCAATGACTCTTGATGATGCAAGCAGGAAGGCTCAGTCCTTCATTTCTGGCTGACTAGCAAATCAAACTGCAAAAACAATTCTGCAGAATTCCGCTGGTTGTCAAAACAAAAATATGCTCGCAACTTGAAAGTCCTACGACTTGTTTACAAGCACTTATTTCAAATTCAATTCAATATATTTTGCTAAATATTTTCTTATGGACAAAATCTGAGCCAGATGAATGTCTGCATCTGCTTAGGAATACATGAAAGCGAACATCTGTCAAATATTAAAGGATCAAACTTTATTCTTAATTGTCACATACACACAGTACAATGTAGTGAAATTCAGTGTCTTGCTCAGGGACAGGGACACTTTGACATGTGGCCAGAGGAGCCTGGGATTGATCCACCATCCTTGTGGTTGTGGGGCAACCATTTTACCTCCGGGCCACAAGCCACAAATATAGCAAGGGAATCCTATAATAACACCTGGTGGCACATTTACAGGCCAAGTACCTTCATTATTGATGTCTTGTCCTCCTCGTATTTTCTCAACAGAATTATATGTCGAAGCAGTTTTTCTTATCTTAATGAATACTTTTCATACTTTTTTTTCATCATAATAATACTTTGTCATTTGAAATTGCTATGCTAGATTAAGTTGATGTGTGATGTGACAACCCAGTTTGTGATTTGTTGCACAACCAAAGAGGACACACAACCACACACACGCAGATAGTGCGTCGCATCTGCGCACTACTTTGTGGGGACCCATCATTGGCATAATGTATTCCCTAGGCCTTTCCCTAACCTTAACCATCACAACTAAATGCCTAACCTTAACCCTTACCCTCACCCCAACCATAACCTAATTCTAACCCTAATCCTAAAACCAAGTCTTAAACAGCCCTTTAAAATGCTGGACCTAGCATTTTGGCCCCACAAAGCTGTCCAGACCCCACAAGTGTACTGTATTCCCGGTTTTTGGACCCCACAAATATAGTTAAACAAGAAACACACACACACACACACACACACACACACACACACACACACACACACACACTGGTTGATATTCTTAAAAGAAAAAAAATAGCAAAATGTGGATATCAATTATTCTGCAAGACTGCCTTGCTCAATATCATTTTAAATTCAGATTTCTAGCTCAGCCTTGTTGCTGTGTATAGATAGCACCCTCTGATCAAGGCTGGTGAACCTGCTGTGTGTTCCAGGTGGCCAAGGCTGTGTCTCATTCCCTGAATAGCTGCGTCAACTGTCTGCCTGGCCAGAAGGATGTGGACATGGCTCTCAAAAGCATCGGGGAGGCCAGCAAGAAGCTGCTGATTGAAACGGTGAGTTTGGTCTGTGGCTCACCAGACCTCTGCCAGCAAAATTGGCATCATGTGTGTCATTAAGTGCCCCACAGCAAAGATCTGAATGTATCACTATCAATGACACATAAAAGTTAAAAGCGTAGTAGACTGCTAGATAGAAACGTCTCAGACATTATTTCACTGTACTTTTTAGCCATTTTTACATAATGTTCTGAGTTCAGACACAATTATTATTATTATTATTATTATTATTATTATTATTATTATTATGCACAGCATTATTGCAACTGTTTCAACGGGGCGTGGATTTGGTAGTTTTTTAATTGTTAAATTATCTTAAATTAGTGCTCCACAATCCACATAAACTGGCATTACCTATATGTAAATGTTATTTAACTACAGTTAAATGTCTCTTTTATCGTGAACTCCTTCTCCGTGTCTTCCGTTCAGATCCCTCCAGCCTCCAAGTCCTTTCAGGAGGCCCAGAGCGAGCTGAACCAAACGGCAGCAGACCTGAACCAGTCAGCAGGCGAGGTGGTCCATGCGTCTAGAGGCTCCAGCAGCCAGCTAGCAGTGGCCTCTGGAAAGTTCAGCGAAGACTTTGATGAGTTCCTAGATGCTGGTATAGAGATGGCCGGGCACACTCAGGTCGGTCTTGTTGGTTGTGTATAAATAGGGCTCTACCAGCCTTTTTTTCATTTAGTTCAGACAGCAGTAGCACTTTTCAAATGCATGTGACCTGCATGTGGACAAAATAGGATTTCAGATTTTATGGAAATATATTTGTCTGTGTGTTTGATGATGTTATAATGTGTCACTTTAGAAAAAGGACGACCAGGTGCAGGTGATTGGTAACCTGAAGAACATCTCCATGGCTTCCAGCAAGCTGCTGCTGGCAGCTAAGAGTCTGTCTGTAGACCCTGCAGCAGCAAATGCCAAGAACCTGCTAGCTGCTGCGGCAAGGTACCACAACTAGCCACATACACACCCTTTTATCTATAGTATATATATTGACGTGTATCTAATTTTTTTTTTCTTAGAAGTGCTAGGTATTCCTTGTTGAAATTGTTAGAATGCAGCCTGATTGAAAAGCTGATGGAACGTTTCCTATTATTATATAGATAATATTAAGAATTTCAAACATTTGCTGATGGACTGCATAAGCATGAATACACAAACACAGGCATACAGATGTACACAAGGATGCATGCTCAGGCTTCGTTATTTACGCACAAAAACCTCCAGTAAATGTGCTTACACGTATAAAATCTTCTCACGTTCATTGACTAGGTTGTGATTTATTTATTCTTCTGCTCGTTTGATTGTTTCAGATCAGTGACTGACAGCATTAACCAGCTGATCACGCTGTGTACACAGCAGGCTCCTGGCCAGAATGAGTGTGACAACGCCCTGAGAGAACTAGAGGTAAAGAAAACTTTACAACCTTGTATTTACTTGTGATTTTTGTAAAAAAAAAAAAAAAAACCTGTGAAACATTATCTAAGACTCATACTGCTCACTCATCCCTCAGGCTGTCAGAGGAATGCTGGACAATCCCAACGAGCCGGTCAGCGACCTCTCCTACTTCGACTGCATTGAGAGTGTGATGGAGAACTCCAAGGTAGGCCTGCGAATCAAACTAGGGATCAAACACCCAAGCCCTCAGAGCTTAGCATCCTAAGCGTTCCTCTCTTTTTTCCCACTGACCCGCTCCTTTGTTCCATCCAGGTCCTGGGAGAGTCTATGGCAGGTATTTCTCAGAACTGCAAGACTGGAGATGTGCCGTCATTTGGAGACTGTGTAGGAACAGCCTCAAAAGCCCTGTGTGGCCTCACTGAAGCTGCAGGACAGGTACATAATGTGAAGAAACGTCTCGCACAGTACGGGAGCTACTAAATCATTTGCCTTTTTGTTGGTAGTGGCAATGCTGGTGCATGCTGATGTGGTGAGTTTGTTTTTTCCACAGGCCTCCTTCCTGGTGGGTGTGTCTGATCCCAGCAGTCAGGCAGGGCACCAGGGGTTAGTAGATCCCATCCAGTTTGCCAAAGCCAACCAGGCAATCCAGATGGCCTGCCAGAATCTTGTAGACCCAGACAGTAGTCCCTCCCAGGTACATGCACTAAGAGTGTTCTCTTTTATACCAATCATCCAAAAACCTGTCAGTCTGATCTACATTATAACAGGATTAGATTAGATGTTTGCAGAATGATCAGATGGGTATCTTAGCTTTTCTGCAGAGTACGATTTATTTTCAGTTAGAGCATTGCATGGAAGGAATGTTAAACCTTAATAATTATATATGGTTGTGATTATTGGTTGTTTTATTGCTTAGAGTACATGCAGCTTTTATTTCATGTTGGTCTTGTGTAAAAAATGATGCCTGAATCCTTGAATCTTTGGACATTTTACACCTTTTAATGATGCCCACTTCTTGTGTTGAATGGAATATTTAAAAAAGAAACTAGTTATTTATTACTTAATCCCATAACAGGCAGATCAGAATCACATTCTTCAAACTATTAAGCTGCCAAAGCAGTCTTTTTATAGTGTATATATTGTATATTTGATGCAATACCTGTTGCAGATGTGACCAACTGTGTAGCAAGATATCTGAAAGTCCAATATTGTCCTTATTATCACTTTCGTTTTCTTCAACATTATTTGTTGAAGAAAACACACAGCATTCTTACATAAATCACTTTCCAAAGTGCCAGTCTAAACCAAGTTTAAGGGGAGGTGCATGCTAGTACAGTACAGTATACTAAATACCTTTAAGTGCATAGAAATGTCGGTGGTACAAACGCTGGACTTTACAAGGCTATGAATTACATAAAATTCCAGTTACTAATTCAACATCTTGTCGTTTATAACGTGGCAGGTGCTCTCCGCAGCCACCATTGTCGCTAAGCACACCTCGGCACTGTGCAATGCCTGCCGTCTGGCTTCCTCCAAGACAACCAACCCAGTTGCCAAGAGGCACTTTGTCCAGTCTGCCAAGGAGGTGGCCAACAGCACCGCCAACTTGGTCAAAACCATCAAGGTAGGATTGCTTTGCCAGTCTTGTCAAAAAAATTGGCTCTGTCCCCTAATTGGCTCACCACAGTCTAGATATGGATTTAGCTTTGACAGTAATGTCCTTTGTAATTGACGCGGGAGGATTTGTTGAGTTATTGTGAGTCATATTGGCTCATATTTGTTCCCACAAATAATTTCTATGAAACCTCCTTCAATCATTTGTTTAAATTGTTGACTCTTGGCTTGGATAACTTAATAGGCACTCAAGTTAAATAAAAAAAAAAAAAAATGAATGCACCTTCATATTCCGTCTCTACTTTCTTTAGGCTTTAGATGGTGATTTCTCGGATGAAAACAGGAGCAAGTGTCGAGTCGCCACGGCTCCGCTAATCGAGGCTGTTGAAAACCTGACAACATTTGCTTCCAACCCCGAGTTTGCCAGCATCCCAGCTAAAATCAGCAATGAGGTAAAGCCATGTGAACATGAGTGTTCGTAGTGTTCATGCACAACTGCTACATGAATTATTAAACCAATAGAGGTTTGTAAAATATTTTGGCAGATGCTGAAAAAAATGCTGGAAAAAAAACAGGATATTGTAATAAATGCATGCATTTCTACATACTCACTAAAGTTCACTTTGTTTTTCTGTAGGGCTTTGCTGCACAGGAGCCCATCCTCCAATCAGCACGCTCCATGCTTGACAGCTCCACTTACTTGCTCAAGACTGCACGCTCATTGGTTATTAATCCCAAAGACCCGCCCACCTGGTCTGTTCTGGCTGGTCACTCTCGCACTGTGTCCGACTCCATCAAGAGTCTCATCACGGCCATCCGGTTAGTGAGTGATAATGTATTCTGATGTAACAAATGGGAAACTAAAGAAAGGGATGGGTGACAAAATACAGTATCTAAATGGCAAATTTTACATGCAGATGAGTCATTCAACATTGTGGGAAATGTTCTTATATGACATTGTACATGTACAACTCTTGTGTCAGTGCGGTAAATATGAAGTTACCGCCAGCAGCCGGTTAGCTTTGCTTAGCACCTCCAAAGCTCACTAATTAATACAATATATTTTGTTTGTTTAATCTGTAACAAAAACATATTTTAATAACAACACGTTTTGGTGTTACGGGTAGCTATGTGACAGACTATTTCACGACCAGGAGCAGCGACTTCCTGGAGTCTTTTTGTAATTGTGAGGTTGCCAAGCAACCAGTGGAAACTCCAGAGAGTTACAAAAACATCATTTTGATCATTTACCAATTTACATTATGTACTGGGAGCTTGGCCCGGGCCTTTTCATAGAATTCGTGATGCACTACGGTGCCAAAGAACACAAATGGGAATGGACTCCTGCCAAAGCCAACCTCATTACTTTGTTAGTCTCATTACACGCATAGGTGAGGTTTTATTTTAGTTTTACTTTTAGTGTGCCACCATGCATAGAAATGGGTGTATAACTACACTTATTTTGCCCATGTGGCCGCAGCCCCAGACCACTCAGAGGCCTCAAAGCTAATTTGGCTGCCCAGTTTGATCTGCCTGCATAGTGATGAGACCCTACAGGGCACATTACAGCTATGTGACTTGAGCATCAATGAGATGAGGGAGCCGGTAGAGAAGATGTTCAAGAGACATCCAGGAACCTGTCTGTGTTTTAATAAGTGTTGGTTATGTTAACATTTGCACTTATTTTCTCTCTTCCTGTCTTCCATTATGTCTCTTTTTCCTTTCTTTGTCACCCTCTCTGTCCTATTTCCTCCCCCTATATATCATCCTTCAACTTTTTTCTCATTTCTGTTTCCAACCATTTTAATGCTTTCTGGTTCTCTTCTTTTCCTGTTCCTGTTTTATTCTAAGGGACAAGGCCCCAGGCCAGCGGGAGTGCGACTCATCAATTGATAACATCAACAAATGTATCCGGGACCTTGAGCAGGCCTCTCTGGCAGCAGTCAGCCAGAACCTAGCCAGCAGGGACGATATCTCACTGGAGGTAAGCAACCATCAGGAAATAACTTGAGATTTTTTTCACAGACTAACTACCGGTATCTTTCTCTGTTTGCATTTGTATCCATTTGTTAGTCCTTGTCTGATTGTTTATCTCTATCGCTCACTTTTGTTTTTTACTTTTCCTCTTAGTTTTACAGTCAGATTTTTTTTTTTTTGTCCCTGTGTTGCATTTAGTGTCTCTGTTAAATTATGGATCTATTATTGGTGGTTTTAATTAGGTTTCTGTCCATTCCAAGTAACAAACATCTCATTAGACAGAAATTAGGGATTTATTGTAATTTAAAAAAAAATTCTGCAGTGCAAACCCGTATTTTTATTGATCCCTCTAGTAGCAAACCTGCAGTACAGTGTCCATTCCCCCCCTGGATCCGTATGCCCCTATACCTGAGATTGGTATATTTCAATGCAGAACTGGGCACAGAGCAATTTTTGGCACTTGCACCAGTTTTTTTGCATTATAAAGAGTTTTAATTTACATATTAGAAGTGGCTTGGGGCAAATATTGCCCTGTTTAGTTTCCTGCCTATTGCTTTTTAGCAGCTGAATGATTTGAGTGTACCTCTGTCTCACATAAAAGCAAGACAAAAACTAATTTCTTTTTTTCCTTCTCTTCAGGCGCTACAAGAGCAGCTGACGTCCACTGTGCAGGAAATTGGCCACTTAATTGACCCCGTTTCCACCGCTGCCAGAGGCGAAGCTTCCCAACTAGGACATAAGGTATATAGGACAGGGAGTTAATTACTTTACTTAAATACCGTAGCTGTGGAGCAACACATTAATACTTTTTTAATGGGTAGCAGTATTACACATTTCCATGTGTTAGGACTGGTATGTCTAGACAAAATTAGTATTCAATATCTTACCATAGTATAATTTACTTCATTTAATATAGGTTTTGCTTTACTGTTACATAGGCAATGCACTTTCTTCAACCAGTACATATCTCTAAATGCTCTCTTCTCTCTTTAAATGACCATTGATGGTGTTCATTGACTCTTATTTTTTTTTTAGCATTTGCTGAGAAATTGAGGAGTTCTCACAGAACTCGTTAAAAGTCTTTCGCCCTTTGCCTCAGGTGACCCAGTTGGCCCGTTACTTTGAACCGCTGATCAAGGCCTCTGTGGGTGTAACATCCAAGCTGAGGGATCACCAGCAACAGATGACTTTCATGGACCAAACTAAGACTCTGGCTGAGTCTGCCCTGCAGATGCTCTACGCTGCCAAGGAGGGTGGAGGAAACCCAAAGGTATAACCATTTTGCATTTAATCAATCAGGTTTATTGCCAAGTTGTTTTTTAACATACAGTACAAGGAATTTCCCCTGGTGTTTTGGTGCGTAACAATAATCCTTTATATATAATAAAGTGCCCTTGTGTCTTGGTGTCACACTTCACAGGCATCCCATACCCATGATGCCATAGCAGAGGCAGCCCAGCTCATGAAGGAAGCGGTTGATGATATCATGCTGACACTGAATGAGGCTGCCAGTGAAGTGGGAATGGTGGGAGGAATGGTGGAGTCCATCGCAGAGGCCATGGCCAAGGTAAGTGTTGCTGGGCACGGTGTGTCTCAGGATGTTTGATGCTTGCGTTCAGTGCACACACCGGATCATGGCTATTAGCTTTATGTTTGGCTGGATCCCGAGATTGTGATTGGTCAGATTACTTCACCCTGTCTAGTTCTTTAATAAGACTTCAGAGCTGCCACATACAGTCATCTCCTCCATCCACTCGTCCACTGGCAATAGACTAAGCAGAAAAGCCCAGACATCCTTCTCTGGTTTTCCTTTTCCACCTTATACTGCACCGCTTACTGAAGTAAGGATAAACTTGTGGTTTTCTGCGACTCCACATCACATTACCATTTCGACATGATCTAAGTGAGTTGGCAAAATTGCATAGAGGTATATATCTTGTTTTGGCAAGGGCCACAATTGATGGAGCCAAAATACTGTTGAGAAAACAAGGCAAATATATTGGTTAAAACATTAGTGAGTACATAGAATACAGAGTACACAGAACTGGCAGGAAAGCAACCAACATTTTATAATTTAGATTTCCTTTTATCTTCTTTTTTTTTTTTACTCATGGTTTCCTGTTCCTGTGTTCCATGATTAGTGTATCCTAGGCACAATAACAAGTCACTGATTAGCATATTAATAAAATGACTCCATTTAAGCAGAGGCAAATTGACTGTACACACAGCCAGTGTTAGGCCTTTAGACCATCTTTCCAATTAACAGTAAAAAACTACTGGCAAACAAGTTGTGAAGCAAGAAAAAAACGTTTTATCTCAAGTACAGACAGAATAGCATCAACTAATGACATCCCTCCTCGTCTCTGACTGAGACTTATTGCAGGAGTGAAAAGGTGCCTCAGGTGTGGGGGTCACCAGAGGGAACAGCATCACCTTTGTGTCACATGTCATGAATAATTAATTGAAGTGTTCCATTTTGGATCGGCATGATGAGGGTGTGTTTTGTCCGCGTGTCACTCAACGTGTGCATGTCACATGTTGATTAAAAGAAGATAATCCTATTAGATAATCCATCAACATAATGGCCACTCTCTGCAGAGGTGATTTTAAAGGCTTTTCTGCTGAACTATTAGTCACGAAGTCAAGACCACGGATTCTAAGGTGCTATCTCACTCGGGGCATTAAGCGTACATCATGTACTTGCGATATTGTGGATTCATTTTGACACCTGCATGCTTTCCCCGCATGGCGTCATCTGTATCGTCTCCTCAGCTTCGCTGTGATGCTGAGCACTGTCTAATTTAGCAGAAAAAATACTAGAAACATAATGTATGCACTGCAAGCTGGTGATCAAATGTTTTTGTAGTTGATGCTATTTTAAAGCTGTAATTACAGAGTGGATTTGGTTGATAACTCATAATGAATGTTTATCATTAATTCTGAGTTTATTTGAATGTAAAATTGCATTAATGTTGGTTTGCAGATGAACTGATGCCTGTGCGCCTGGCAGAATTATTATAATTAATGGGTAGATTAGAGTGAACAAGCCACTGCGACTTAAGAGCTGAATGATTGATTGTCTTCATGTTTGAAGATGTTTTTACCTTTTGTGAAGGACAAACCAATCACGCCTAAAATGAAAATTACAGTACTGTGTGTGTGTGTGTGTGTGTGTGTGTGTGTGTGTGTGTGTGTGTGTGTGTGTGTGTGTGTGTGTGTGTGTGTGTGTCCCCTTAGCTGGATGAAGGTACACCGCCTCAACCTGAGGGCTCATTTGTAGATTACCAGACCAGTATGGTGAAACACTCTAAGGCTATTGCTGTCACTGCTCAGGAAATGGTAAGCCTTCAAAATAATTGCTTACATTGTTGAACTGTTTTGAAAATATAACCACGACTCTGGAATACATTTTTGTTGATTAGATGGGAAAAAACCTTTTTAATACGAAATGTTTTCAGTATTAAAATAAAACCAGCCTCAGTATGTTTATTACCACCTGCTTTGTGTCATATATACTGTCTTTATATGGAACACGTTTATGATGAAGCACATTATTATTGTACACGCAGCCCCTTCGTGTACAGTTTATTAACAAGGAGCCCAGAGGGGAAGTGGAGTAAACGTTTGTGTTTTAGTTTGGACTGACAGTCGGTGTGTGTTTATCTCCCAGATGACCAAATCAGTGACATGTCCAGACGAGCTGGGAGGCCTGGCCTCTCAGGTCACTGTGGACTACAGCCAGCTGGCCGTTCAGGGACGACTGGCTGCTTACACAGCTGAGCCAGAAGAGGTGAGGATGGCCTGGGTGTCACCCAATGACAGATTGTCTTCCCTATTTTACAGCTCCGCTACATCATTGACACGTATAGCTGCATGTGTATAAAAAATGGTATGTGAACAATTAGCACACAGGAGAAATGTCATGGTGGAGCTGAGACATATTTTCTGTTTAACCATTTACAGTACAGATTAAATTGTGATCTAAATTGTCTCCCACAAACTGGATTCCCTTTTTCTGCACAAGGATAATAGCTCAGTAAATTTGTACTGTACCGTGTTCTTTGTTTTCCAGATCGGTTTCCAGATTAAGACCCGAGTGCAGGAGCTCGGACATGGCTGCATCTTCCTGGTCCAGAAGGCTGGAGCTCTGCAGATCACTCCCTCTGACGGCTTCACCAAACGAGAGCTCATTGAATGTGCCCGTGCAGTCACAGAGAAGGTACAGTATTATCTTATCATTAATTAATCTGGGTTCAAATTCTGTTTATTTCTAAGAAATACAGTACATGGTTCTGTCAATTATTGTCTGATGAATTATTTATATCCTATATTGATTATCTAAGTTGCTCCTTACATTAACCCAATGTGTTACTTGTTAAGTATATTCAAACAAAATCCCTCAGAGCTGGAGGTTTTCCTGCTCGGTCTTGTATGATCCACTCCAAACTAACTCAACACAATGTTGTTCTTTACTGCAATAGTAAAGCATTATTTTCTAGCTGTATAGTTTACACCAAGTGATTCTGCTGTCGTGGAATCAACCATATAAGAGGGTTAGTGCTAATAATTTTATCACATGCCTCCTGAATTAATACATTTTGGAAGAAACCATTTGCTAATGGCATGCTTTAGCTTCAAAGGCTGGCTGTTTATTTCATTGTTCTTGGCAAAATGCATTACTCTGCAGACTAAGTATTGCACCAATCATATTCAAGCAGTCCAGCAACATCGCACCGATATGGCCTGTGAATGCAAACAAATTCTTTCAGAGATTTTTAGCAGTGGGGACAATTTTGCTGTATAGATTGTAAATTATGACTTTTTAAATGTATTTTGCTTAACGTCTTCACGACGAGAAGAGAACAAGGTTGTCTATGTAACATGTCATGCTTGCTCTGTTTTGATCTCCTAACCCAACTTCAAGTGTCAAGTCATTTTCTTTTAGTAGCAAGAGTCCGGAAAACATCAGTTAATCATTTTCTCCTGACACTGAGGCATCTATGAGGAAAGCAAATGGAGTCTAAACCAGTTTGACACGTACTCATTTCACTGAGTGAGTGATGTTGTGCATTGCTCTGCGCCGACATGGTGTTTTGCTGTCACAGCAAAAATTGTAATCCTCTTGCGACTATAGTGTTTTGGCCTTCTCAGTTGAATGCATTATTTGTCACGTTCCAAGGAGATGCATTTCACAAACAATTCAAATTGGAAGTGTTTGTCAGAACCCATAGCAGTGTGTTGCTTTTTTTTCTGCTCCGTTTTGACCAGTAAAGGTGTGTTCAAGTCCACTCCAACTGACCAAAATGTAGTAATACTACCTTACAGTAAGAAACCGATTCCAAAAAAATAATAAATTGGTTGCATACAAAATAGGTCAAATACACTAATCCAGCTGCTTTTCAAACAGTTACGGTATGTAAAATGCACTTTTGCCTTAGGTCAGATATCTGCATATCCTCACCTGTATGATTATAGGATGTGATGTATGTGTGTGTCCTCAGGTGTCCTTGGTGCTCTCGGCCCTCCAGGCAGGCAACAAGGGCACTCAGGCCTGCATCACAGCAGCCAGCGCAGTGTCTGGCATCATTGCCGATCTGGACACCACCATCATGTTTGCCTCCGCCGGCACCCTCAATGCAGAGAATGACGAGTCCTTCGCTGACCACAGGTTAGAGCTGGAAATGTGACAGATTGTGTCTGCATACAAATACCAGGAGTCTAGGATTTGCCCTCTGGGTATCTTTCATCTGAAACTGACAGAATGACATATTAGCTGGTGAACAGGATGCAGGAAGTCTCCGGAGTTAGAAACTACAAATAACCCTCAGGGTTTGAAAGATAGAGGAAGTGTCACATCTTTACTGCTCTTGCTCTTAGACAAAAGACTCCACTTGGAGGCAGGATTACCGAGAAAAAAAAAAGTATGAAATCATTCTGGTTATTTTCTATGAAATCCCACATTGTTGTGCAAATGTTTAGTAAAAGTGTCCATAATCTGACTGACTTGTGATAAACTTTGTTGGCCTAGTTATTTTTGAATTAATGTAGTTCAAAGAGATGTATATCTAATGATCCAAGACAAGACTTGGCACATTACATGCCGCTATGACCAGAAATGATTAATCTAGATCCTTACAGATAATTGTTCGTGAAATTGTACTGTACCTCACTGAAGAATCATGAAAGCAGAAATGAAGAGAAGCTCTGCTGGGGCAGGATGAAAGAGAATGGAAGAACTTAAAATGAAGTCACGCAGCTCACTTAAGAATCAAGAAGAAACTTTGCAGCAGCTTCCTGCAGTTTCTCTTGTCAATTTGAGAGTAATAACAGACTTGACTTGTGACATAATCCTACCTATCCTCAGTGTTTTTGATATGATGACTGTGATTTACACACATTTACATTATTATTTCTTCTGTAGTACGATGCCTAGATCCGGGCTTCAGTCATTGAAAGAATATCCAACACTTTTGTCTTCCTTTTTCTGCCTCCATATCTTCTCTCTCAGAGAAAACATTTTGAAGACGGCCAAAGCTCTGGTGGAGGACACAAAGATGCTGGTGTCCGGCGCGGCTTCCGGTCAGGACAGGTTGGCTCAGGCCGCCCAGTCTTCTGCCAAAACCATTACCCAGCTCACAGATGTGGTCAAACTGGGAGCTGCCAGTATAGGCTCTGATGACCCCGAGACACAGGTTAGCCAGTCTTGTTTGTCTTCCCTCAGCTCTCTGTTTGTCCTTAATTCACTGTGTTCTCAGAGATATGGAAGAATGAACCGTGAATGGCGATAACCTTTTCAGTGTTTTGTAATACATTGGTGTCTGTCTGCGTGTCCTTTCTCTAGGTGGTTCTGATAAATGCTATCAAAGATGTGGCCAAGGCGCTGGCTGAGCTCATTAGTGCCACCAAGTGTGCCGCTGGCAAGGCAGCAGACGATCCGTCTATGTACCAGCTGAAGAGTGCTGCCAAGGTGAGGGGGATCAGGGAGTCTGCAGGTCCTGAAACTATGGCATTTGACTTAAAGGCCTCCAGAGGTTATGTATACAGTTAAACATGGTGTCTATGTCTTGAAATATTAAATTAGCATAATCAAATCAGTTGTGCTAATTTGTTTTCTAATAGGCAACCATTTCTCCAGTGAGTATAATGGTCTTATTTTTCCTTGCACCTGATATGAAAAAAGGTCTATTACAAAATCTCACTCTCATTCTCTATGTATGCATAGCAGACATCCCCCTCTTGCTCAGACAGGGCCATTAATCAGCTACAGCTTCCTTCCTGTTATTATGAAAACCTGTTCATATGAGTTAAACTAAAGACTGTATCTCAGTAATGTAAATAGCCAGGAAATTGATAATTTGGATAGCAGGAAACTGGGATATTAGTGTCCAGGATAACTCATCTGAATCCTTGGATTCAACATATATGCAGTGTACATTTTCAAAGCCATGTTATCCACCGCTGACACTGCTGGCTGCTCATTATCACTTCAAGCTGTGAAGTTTGGAGAGAAGAAAAGTCTGTTTTCACAGCTCAGTATGTCAAGATGCCTCGCAGGCAATTTAAAGGACATGAGGTGAAAAAAATCTTGTAAACCATTTGTAAGATTTTAGCTTCAAGTCTTGAGGGCAATGAGCTTTCCTGCATGGGTGCTGTGCGCCCCCTAACTGTGAGTTTGATGTAGTTCACTCTCGTAGTCCTGTGCAATGCTTGAACCATTGAAGAAAACACTCTGGGTTTTTAGCCATGATCATACAAAAAAGTTAGCTAAATATACTTCCATTGTAAGACATTTTAGGTGGAGCCACTGTGAGACATGTATAGTGTTAGCTGTCCTATTGTTGCAGTGTAAACCATCACTGGATGTGGCGATATGTAGGTATCAGTTGTTTCTGCCTCTATCTTTGTTTGTATTTTTCATATTCTTTCTCTCCTCCATATCACAGATATAAACTCATAATCTTCTTCCTCATTGAATCAAAATGGATTGAACTATACTTCCCGAGTCATCTACTCTGATGCACATAATTTGGTTGCGTTGATCATCATGACACATAAACATGCTCTAGTGCTCCATCCTCATTGCTGTGAAATGTTGACGTGACTGAACAATTTAATCAAGTTTTCACTTTTTGTGTTCTTTTGTCTGTGTGTGATGATATTTGTAGGTGATGGTTACCAATGTGACTTCCCTGCTGAAGACGGTCAAGGCTGTAGAGGACGAGGCCACTCGGGGCACCAGAGCACTGGAGGCCACCATCGAGTGTATCAAACAGGAATTGGCGGTGAGGACGGGTGTGGGGCACGTGAAAGGAAGGATATTGGACAACAGTATAGAGCTGGGCGATATTTATTTGATTTATTTTTTACTTTTTAATGAACCCCAGTGGGGAAATTATTTTTTTCACTCTGTTGTTAGAACTCACTACACCCACTACAGGCCTGAAATACACACACGTGCTTAGGTCCTATACATGCACAAATGGAGATATATCAGAGTGAGGGGGCTGCAACTACTGGACAGGCACCCCGAGCAGTTGGTGGGGTATGGTACCTTTCTCAAGAGCACCGTGGCAGTGCCCAGGAGGTGGACTGGCACCTCTCCAGCTATCAGTCCACACTCTGTACTATGACCAATATTAGATATGACGGATTGATGCTGAATGATGTCTTTGATGATTTAAGAATAATATTTCGTCTTTTTGCCTTTAAATTAAACTAATCATGAATAAGTCAAGGGGCTGACTCTGCAAACTCTACTCTTGACACCCACCCGCTTTGTTGTCCCCAGGTGTTTCAATCCAGGGAGGCTCCCAACAAGACGACCACACCTGAGGAGTTCATTCGCATGACTAAGGGCATCACCATGGCAACTGCTAAAGCAGTGGCTGCGGGGAACTCTGCCCGGCAAGAGGACATCATCCATACAGCCAACCTCAGTCGCAAGGCTATTTCAGACATGCTCACCACCTGCAAGGTTCTTTTTTCCCCTTATAGAAGAATTCACACATGTCTTCATGTCGTTACATGATGTCTAAAATATATACTTTTTATATATATATTTACTCATAAAAGGAAAGTTTATCATTCCTGTTGAATGTAGAGCATATATGTTTCTTTCAGCAAGCGGCCTATCATCCAGAAGTCAGTGAGGAGGTGAAGAACAGAGCGCTGATGTTCGGATCAGAGTGCACAACTGGATACATCGATCTACTGGAACAAGTTCTATTGGTACGTTGAACAGTGTGTCAGTAAGTATCTTCAGAGAGAGATATATTCTTTATTAGCATTTACAAGTAAGATATAATGTGTCTTATTCCCCCCCCCCCTTTCATTTTTCTCTCCCTTATTTTCCAATATAGAAAAGATTTGACAGTATGTACTGTATGAAAATTATCAGATCAATTGTTTATTTTGTATCAGATTTTTCCAACACCTCTTTGAAACTATATGATGCTCACAGTGAAATATTCAAACCCAAGATGTCATCAATTTATGAGTACACTGTTCCATAAACTGAAAACATTCTAGATTTCGTTCATGAATCTTTATATGCATTTATCAGATGTTCAGCCTGACGTATTGGATATATTCAGGTATATTATATATTCAAGTTTTGTGGTTTGATGCAATGATGCTTGGCCACACACATTTTGTAAGGTTGGAGAATAGAGTTTTAGGCGTTAATAAAAATACAATATAATTTAGTTTAGGTGTGCCCCCCCCCCCACCTTTCAAGCAGAATAATCTGTTCTTTTTTTAAAGTTTTTTTTGTGGCGTTTATAGGCCTTTATTAGATAGAACAGCTTAGACATGAAAGGGGAAAGAGTGGGGGAATGACACGCAGCACAGAGCTGCAGGTCAGAACCAAACCCGCGGCCGCCGCGGTGAGAACCAAGCCTCTGTACATGGGCGCACGCTCTACCAGGTGAGCCACCCAGGCGCCCGAATAGTCTGTTCTTAATGTGTGTGTATGGGTGTTTGTGTGTGTGTAGGTCCTGCAGAAGCCCACTGCAGATCAGAAGCAACATCTGGCAGCTCGCTCCAAACGTGTGGCAGGAGCTGTCACAGAGCTCATCCAGACCGCTGAGGCCATGAAAGGTAAGGGCTTCACACACTTCTCACACTCACTCCTTTACAGTATTATATATGATAAACTCAAATAATCTATCAATAACTTTTATTTCTTTACTAATGAAGCTTCCAACAAAATCTGGCATTGTTTATAATCCCCTAGTAGGACGCTACTGCATCTATAAGAGAATTTCCCAAATAACAGCAAAACATTCCTTTAAACAATATAATATAAAGTAATATCCATGTCCTCTTTCTCTTGCTACAGATGGAGGTAAGTTAGCATTGTTTTCTGTACTGTGACTTATTTCACCAGTTGTGAGCTGTTCGACACCTTCTCTCCTCGGCGCTAACATTGACTCATTTTGAAATCCAGCTGCTCTCAGTCAGCTCCATCCATCGCGCTTCATTTCATTTGCAATCTCATTTAAAATATAAATCACTCCATCTTCATTGCATTGAATGGCAATTTGTGGCCTCCATCAGCTATGCATGGGATGCAGTGATGTGTGGCACTCTTTTCTTTTTCTTCTGTGTGATCACAGTGTTGTTGTTGTGGGGCATGATCTTTTGACACACTGCTTCCTTCAGTGAAATTTTTTATTTTTTTTTTAAATCCTATGTTCAAATTTGAAATGTTAATCTTACTTCCGTGTGTGCGTGCGCGCCTCAGGTTCAGAGTGGGTGGACCCCGAGGATCCAACAGTGATTGCGGAGACGGAGCTGCTCGGAGCAGCGGCGTCCATCGAAGCGGCAGCAAAGAAGCTGGAGCAGCTCAAACCCCGAGCCAAGCCCAAGGTGGGTGACCACTTTCCAACTAAAATAATCATTATGAAACGCTATATCACAGCAAGTTAAATACAAGTATTCATTACAATGGTTAATATATATACTGTATATGTATAGATGATTTTGCAAGATGGCCTCCTTTTAAAATTTTATTATATACTGTATTTAGTAAGTGAGTTATTGATGCATTGGGTTAATTGTAACCGCTTTATATACTGTTTAGTAGTTTCCAGTGGTGTAAGAAATACTCAGATCCTTTGCTTAAAGCTATAGTGTGTAGTTTCTGCCACCCCCATGAGGAATTCTAAGTAGCCACAACAAAACTGTCGGCACGTCCACATGATACAAGCCTTCCGTGACCGCGCACTAATATTGCACACTCATTAATATAAAAAAGTTACGCACTAAAGCTTAAAGTAAAAGCACCAATAATAACTATGGAAACATTCTCCATTACACGTAAAAGTAACACATTCAAAAGTTTACTAAACAAAAAAAATACACATACAAGTATATAGTGTATATTAGACAAACATTTTGTAGCAATGCTTTGAAGCATTTTAATCTTTGTCAATGTTCTCTGCCTGTCTGTAAACACATCTATGTTTTTTTGGTGGTTTATATTCAAGTTTCAGTGTTAATGTTGGGAGTTGGTGTGATAACACAGTAACAAAATGACACATTTTGTTCTTTTGACATTCACAGAAAGGGTGCTCTGTGTCTTGTGCCGTCTCTTCCCTGTTGCGTATTCCCATCACATTTTCTTTTACCTCGATTTAAGGTCACAACTTCACCAGAATCTTTTAATTTGAACTTCCCATAACACTCACAGAAACTCACCCTTCACTCATTATTGGACATCCATGCCCATCAAAGTTTTTTTTCTCTCTGTAGCTGATGCTTCCCTCATTGTTGAGTTTTTGAAAACTCACAGAAACCACATTATATTTTCTTCAGCCATATACCCTTCTGCCATGTTTCCCTCTCCTCCGCCAATCATCCATCCATCTGTGGTAGTTCTAGCTAAAGCCTGTCCCAGTAAGTGTTCTCTGGCTCCCAGTTAACCCCTTCCCTTCCTGCCCCCACCAACGGAGGCCTTCTCTGCAGGGCTCTGTCTGATATGTTTGATATATTAGGTTGTTATTCAGTCCCAACTATATATCAAACATATTCCTACAGTGTCCCGCTCTGTCTACAGACACTGTGTGTGTGTGTGTGTGTGTGTGTGTGTGTGTGTGTGTGTGTGTGTGTGTGTGTGTGTGTGTGTTTGTTTGTTTTAAACAGGCAGACTTAAACATGATTGGATGTGTAATACTGACAGAGCCTTGTTGTTGTGCAGAGTCTCGTTTCTTCTTCGGTTGCATCTAGCTCCCTATCAGCTGTTTAAAAATCTGGCTGTATGAAGCTTTTCGAAGTCATCTTTTGTTTATCTTAGTCATCCCGTGTGTCAGTATTGATGGGTAAATCATTAATCGTATGTAACTTTTACCATCCCAAAGTAAAAAAAAAAAAATGTTTATAGCATATAGTTCTAGTGGCATTAGATTGAGTTGACCAGAGTCAGATTTAGGAGCAATGATCTGACATGACATTACACTTTGAATCTGAGTGGTACTGAAAGTAACAAACTGACAATCACATGAAGGATCCTGTCTGACTAATTGGTCTCCTTCCCCCTCAGCAAGCTGATGAGACGCTGAACTTCGAGGAGCAGATCCTAGAGGCAGCCAAGTCCATTGCTGCAGCCACCAGCGCTTTGGTCAAATCAGCCTCGGCTGCCCAGAGAGAGCTGGTGGCTCAGGGCAAAGTGGGCCTCATCCCTGCCAACGCTGTGGACGATGGACAGTGGTCCCAGGGGCTCATCTCAGCTGTAAGTGTGTAGTGAAGGGCCATTTAACAGATTTTATAATCTGAGGCACAATTTTGCCAACATTTTCTTTCTCCGCCTTTCTCTTCCAGGCACGTATGGTAGCAGCAGCGACCAGCAACCTGTGTGAGGCAGCCAACGCCTCGGTGCAAGGTCATGCAAGCGAGGAGAAGCTCATCTCTTCAGCCAAACAGGTGGCGGCCTCCACCGCCCAGCTGCTGGTGGCCTGTAAGGTGAAGGCTGACCAGGACTCTGAGGCCATGAGGAGACTACAGGTACTGGACAGATTCATTCTCATAACATGGAGCAGGTTTAGTGTTCTTGTTTGTTGGCTCTTTTTTTTTGTTATGCTGCTATTGGCTGTTCTCAACTGATCTCTTTTTTTAAATAGATTGCTGGGAATGCAGTAAAGAAGGCGTCAGACAATTTGGTGCGGGCCGCTCAGAAGGCAGCGTTTGACAAAGCAGATGAAGACAACGTGGTGGTCAAGACCAAGTTTGTGGGTGGAATAGCACAGGTAAGAACGTCAAGCAGCATCAAATAACATAAGAAGCTCTTGTTGCTTAAACAGGAAATCTTTCCAACTTTTTTCAGTTACTGCTGGTGTATTACCAGTATTATCTTTACCGTCTACTACAGCTTGTACATTCAGCCCGTTTGACCGTTCTTTGTAATACCAGGGCTGATTAATTCAAATTGTTTCTGTCTGTCTAGATCATCGCAGCCCAGGAGGAGATGCTGAGAAAGGAGAGAGAGCTGGAAGAAGCCAGGAAGAAACTGGCTCAGATCAGGCAGCAGCAGTACAAGTTTCTGCCCAGCGAATTACGAGAGGACAACAACTAAATATTCAAACTCACATCTGCATCGCTTGAAGCAGTGTGAAGCGCACATCTGGGTTTGTGTCCCTTTTTTTTACTGGCACACTTGAACAGGTATGTGGCCAGCAGCGACCTCAGATGTGTTGTGACTGATCTAACAAACCAGAAATGCCCAAGTCTGCCGTGAGTCCAATTCACATGGAAATATCTGTCATGTACTTGCAAGTTTGAAATACTACTATATGGAACTGACTACTTTCCCAAAAAGCTACCATAAAGATTGTGGTGATTCGACTGAAGAACTGCTTTTTTTGTCCTCATATATAGCATAACTTCTTTGACTGATCACAATCTGAACCAGAATGTGACATGCTCGGGACAAACCGCACAGCTAACATGCTCTCATGTTTGCCCATAAGTTACAGTTTCTTTTTCTTTTTATTGTCTTTTTTTCTTTTTATTTTTATTTTTTTACAAATTGCAGCTCTAGTTCATAAACTTCTAAGATGAAGAATTGATTGTATTGCCGTTCATGGGATATAGCCGTTTAACTGCAGCGTCACCCGGACAGCAAAAAGATTTCAGCTCGGTACTCTGATATTGTATGAATGTTGGCCTTCATGCTCCAATTTGGCACCTTGATATCTGTTTAAATCATGTGGTGTGTCTTGACTTAAATTCAGTGGTCATTAACCCAAAGGGAGGTATTGGTGTTTATTGGACCATACTGTAAAATGAAATAATGGACCGTTGTTTTTGGGAATCTTCTAGTGATATAAGCTTTGCGTTCTTTCTGGTCATTTCTTTTACGTGGATATTGATGGGCTCCACACTCAAAATGTCTTTTTAAGATGCAACAAATTGTACACGTTTGTCTAAGCTCTTGAATATAGGCGTCATTGTGTGCAGCCGCTCAGACTCAAGTAGAATGTTTTACATTACGCTACCATGTGAATGCTTTTCTACACAGGACAGCATATTACCATAGAAGGAATATTTATTACTCCCAAGTATTTTTAGCAGAGAGGGCTCAGGAATGGTCTCACTTATTTAGCACCACTAGTAGAGCTTGTGGTCAGATATGTTCCCCAACCCTTTAAACTTTTTTGTATTCCTTCTTACACCTACAGTACATACAGTATATGACAGAATTTGATCATGATGCAATAACATGGATGGTGCTTTAGGGGGTAGTATTGATTTCTCTTACACCATGCAAACAAAGTAATAATATAGGAGATAATATTGTATAATTGAGTGCTTATTTTACCTTCAAGTATAGAATATGTGGTTAGAGTAACCAGGCAGGTTGATTTGCTAGACAGCATGCACATTTAGAATAACTGTAAATACCTCAGACATCTCAATTGAATGCCGTGCAGTGCTGTTTCTGAGCTTTGTCTAATGGTTACCACCCCCTGCAGATTTACTTTGTCCCTTTCCTTGGTGATTTTCTATCCAGCTGTTAGTGATTATAATCATTTTTCCAGCAATAATCAATCACTGCCAGTGATTGATTTGAGTCCATTCACCTCCAATTCTGTAAATTCAGAAAGCAGCAAAATTCTGAATCTGAAAATAATTTTGCAATAAGCTAATTGCAAAAAATGAAACTCATAAGAATTGATGTGAAAGTAAGTGGGAAGTGAAGTGACTGCGACACTAATCACTGCACTTCATCTCTTCTTTTTTTGTCCACCAGTCCCTGAGTTTAAGGGTGCTTTGTGCAACTGTACCGAATATACTACTTGCTGCAATAGAAAAACCTTTTGTTTATCGAGTTTGATTGTAGTGTGTTTGGTTCTCTTGTCTTACTTTATGGGCTGTGTTTCAATATTAAACTACAGTATATCGTGAGATTAAGTCCTGCTGTGATAATGCATGGCTTTGTGCTTCAGATGCATCTTTTTGTTTATACAGCGACAGAGTTAAACTTTTAAGGATGCACTGAGTGATTCTGACCTCCACCTACAACACAGTATACCATAGCAAATGACTCATGACACACTGTCACATTTCAACGTGACTTTATTTTTATTTTATTTTTTTTCTGAATTCAGAAGGGTTTTTCTGGCATTGTGAGTGTGGGAGGGAAGGACTCATTAGTCAAGTCTGTAGTATTATTATTAGTGCCTTAGTCCGTAGCCCATACAGTGTCTCGTCTGCTTGAGTGACAGCTTCACCTCATCGGTCAGTAGAAGGTACTAGACGAGCAGTTGTTTGCGAATGTGGGTTCATGTTCGTGGGGGTTTTCTAACATTTGTTGTCCCACTTCTTAACGTACTGTTCCTCAAAGTGCTGAACCAACTGTATCCCCTCTCTCTCTTTTACTCTCTCTGCCACATGTAAGGCCTTTTGGGTATGACAGAGGAGCTGGTTGCCAGTCAGAAAAATGTGTTGCTGTTCAAAATGTACCACATATATATATATATATATATATATATATATATATATATATATATATATATATATATATATATATATATATATATATATATATATATATATATATATATATATATATATATATATATATATATATATATATATATATATATATATATATTATGAACACATTTTTGTACTGCATTCCATGGGCATGTACCACAGTGCTTCTAAACTACGACAGACTGGAAGATTTGGTCTGCCACCTGCTTTATTGTATGTTATGAAGTTACTGAGATTTTATGAATTGGCTTTTTCTTGTGCTTTTAAGCCTCTAAATGTGATAAGAACATTTCAATATATGTCAGCCATCAAGATGTAGTTACACATTACAATGATGTGGAGTAATTGAAGTGTTCTGTATGTTTCTTTTCTCCCTTAATAGACTTAAAATGATGTAGTTACTACAATAAAGATGTGATAACATACAATATAAAAGATATTTATCTGGCCTCAATAAAACTATTTTTTTGTATTCTCTGAAAATAAAGCATTTCATTGTAACTTTGCATGTGAAGTTTCCTTTTGTGGAGCAAAGACAGTAATGTGTGTGCATTTTACACTGAGTATGATTAACACGTTTGCTCACCGTATGTCACTTTTCAGGTTTATGAACACACATTTGTTTTCAAATTTGAGACCTGCATTATAGGTTTCTTACAAGTGTAATAGGTGTTTGTCAATTATCTTCCGGTACCGTCTTCTTTGTTATCTTCCAGTTTGAGGTCATCTTCCTCTCTCGATCTTATGAACATACATTTTAACCTGGAAATATCTTTAGTCAGCTCAAATATGGAAATTAACCAATACTCATCCAACCTGCAAATTTGAAGTTTTTTCTTTTTTAAATGCACCTTTTATACTGTATATCATTGTAACACAACCTGAACCACATTCCTCACGAGCTGAAATGTATGTAAGCACATTCAGGCCGTTTTGGGGGTTTTGGCAACCTGGGGGAAGTTCACTTAAGTAAACCTATTTTTATTTTTAACAGTTTTTACCTTTTTGACTAAATATCAATTTGCCCAATACATCAGTATCAAATACAAGCCTTTGCCTCAATAAAATACAGTCTAGAGTAAGAAAAAAAAAATTAAATCAGAAAATATAATTCATAAACGGAACTAAAAATCTGACCAAACATTCACCAACTTTTGACACTTGACAGTTTTCCATCCTTGACGCCACAACACATTTTGGTTGGTATTCAAAATGTAATGAGGTTCAATACCCAGACCTAGAAGAACTCTGTTCTCCACCAGAATTATTTTTCTGTCAATTTGGAGACGGATTTGAAATGGCATTTAGACCTTTATGTTGGGAAATATAATGTACAGCGAGTAAAATTTTAACAGCTTGCTGAATAAATAAAATATGAAACATTTCACTCTCCATGTGTGTCAGTTACATACTTTCTCAGCAACAGTACTGACAGGATGCAGAACCACAACAAGTTCTCTAGTCTCTCTAGGATACCAGAGAGGCGAGCGCTGACAAGAGAACAAGGTCTCTTTAAGTGTCAGTTTAGTGTTGGGACAAGATGGTATTTCTGAGTCGGCACTAAACCTGAAGCTATATTGAGTCCATGCTAAGAAGTGAGAGCCATACTAAATTTGTCTGGCACTAAAATGTCAATTACTGTGGCACAGCTGCTCCCAACACTGCTTTTAAACCTGGAATTCTTTTTCTGCCATTTCCGCTTAAAGTTAGTTCTTTAAACTACTACTGCTCATGCTTTTTCTTATAACGAAAATGGAAATCTCAGACACTGAGACTTTTCATTTCTAGTTACTACTGGATCTGATTTTCAACAAGAGGCCCTGTTACACTGACTTGGCTGAGGAAGAGACAGCAAAACCCTTGCTAAAAGAACGAGGGCATTACATTTAATGCGGACAAGCAGCTGATAGAAGACAGCTCATCCATTATTTTTATGCCCTAAATCTAATTAGAATAAAAGTCAGAAAGCGGGTACAATTACTGATGACTGCTGCTTGCTACATTGCAGGGTTATAGGCTTCATCCACTAAAGACAGTTGTATTGAATTGCCTGCCCTGACTTGAAGGCACCACAGGCAAAAACAGTACCTTCTTACCACTGTGACCCGCACTCGCTGCTTCATTTTTCACATTTTCATTTCAATAAAATGGCAACTGTCACATCAGGTTCTTGACTGTGTTACTCCACTGAAGGAAAATGACACACCAATGACACGCTTTAACAAGCGGCACACTAAACACTCATCACACTGATATTTTCACATGACCTCACATATGAGCCCTGCACATTTAAACTGTTGTGATGAGCTTGATACAGTTGAATCACAGCAACAGATCAAGTTTGACACGGAAGGATTGGGTGGAACACCAACATTGTTCCTCCTTGATACTTTAAATTATTAAGGAGGAAGTGAGAAATTCCAGTCTAGACAATGAAATCATCACAGTACTCCAATTTTTGTCTGGGAGCTGCTCACCCAGCTGTCTCAACACATCTATGATGAACCATTCAAACAGCTCTGGCCTTCATTTGTTGTCTGACACTGCAGCATCAAGGATCGACTCAACTGCACTGTCACTATTTGATCTGCAAACTGTTAAATTCCTTTAAAAAATTACAACATGAATTCTAGTCACTCACCTACAGAAGGGATCACTATATGCTAAACTACACCACAGAAACAAAGACTGTGTTTAGATTTATGAGTTCTTCACAACAATAAATCGGTAATGCATACACAGCCATCAACAAACAATGATCACCTAATGAAAATCAAATGTCAAAGGTCTATTAACTTTATATGTGGCTCTTCAAAAGGCTGTGACATCATTGTTACAGGGTCATATACTTTCTTGCATGATGGGAATTCTGGGAATGCTGAGGGTTGTTTCAATGAAGGCACCTGTCAGCATACCTTTGACTCAAGTGAAACTTTTTCCTGGTGAACAGGCCAAATAAAAGACAGATGTTTTTCATGTAGAAATATACCATTGATGTTCCACTGAGCAATACTCAAGAAATAATGGCTAGGCTATGCAACAACAAGAAGAAGTGTTGTTTAAGACCGGTTTAGCCAATTTAGCCATTTACTCAAGTCTGGGAAAAAGGAATAGTTTTAAACAGACTTTAGATTGTGGACAGACAAGTTCCCTGGCATTAGTGCAAATAAAACAATGTGATAAAACGCTGCAAAGAAGCTGTGAAGATGAACACTTGGTTTTTTCTGCAGGCAAAAAATACTGAAGCATGTTGTCCATGTATAATGCCCCTCAGAGTAGAATATAAAATTCACACATACTGTATACTGTACTGTACTATACTGTAGTGATCTATGAAGACTGTCTGCACAAGAGAATAGGACCAAGTTTGTTAGAATTATTTACAGACCCGTCCCCTATATCCAAATCCTAAACCTTAATCTGAATACATTATTAATTGTTGGACAGGTACAATGTGTCGATGTTCGTCTATCCAGGGGGCTAGGGTGACATGGATTGTCATCATGACAATCCTGATCATCATGAGCCTCTCTGATCTATGTATATGACTGACATACCTGGCTCGCTGCTTAACAGTCCACAAAACACATGACCGGATGACAGCTGACTGCCATAAAAAAGCTCCATAGGAAGGACTTCAGGCTGGACCACCGAAGAGATCAAATATTGGAGTAAAAATACAAAATAAAAGGGACAAACAGTTTTATGTAAAAAATAGAGTTTATAGCAAATAATCTTAAATGTCAAAATGTGGCAACAAGCACTTAAAGAGCAATTTGTTGAATCTTCCACAAGTTTTCTTAATCAGCTGTTCTAAGCAAGACGCATTTATTATTGGGTCAATATTTGTCCAGTTATATGTATGATTGCTCAAAACTTAGGAAATAAAGAAATAACGACATGTTTTTTGTATAGGCTGCTTGTTTTATTAGTCTCGCTCACCCATTTTGAATGTTATCACTCCACTGAATGGGCGTTATGAGCCTTTCACAAAGACACCATGATTGTAAATGATCGGATTTGAAAAATAAGCTAATTGTAAAAGTCAAACAGGTGCTTTTCCAAGCAGTAAGATCCCAACAAATATGCACTCAACAAAACACAATCAGATTAGTGGATACAAGTAGAGAAAGAAAGGATGCTAGAGTGTAAAGACTCCTTAGAGAATGAAAAAAAATACCTTTAGCGTGGGTTATTGTGCCTCATGGACAAGATGACAGTGCTGTATAACATATTACATAACACTAGTGCATGTGTGTACAGCACCTATACATCTTAATTTCACAAATTAACTTATATTTAGCCTTATTTGGAGCTTGATTTTTCTTGCTGTGGTCCACTTTTCCCAATATGTACAAAAATGAATTACTGTAGATTGTAAACTATTATTACTCAACAATCCACCAGTCCTGACCACAGGTTGTGTGTGACAGCTGCAGGTGTGCCTGTGGCCCTGTGAACTATCACAGAGGCACACGCAGTAATGGGGGGGCTGTTGAAATGCCAAAGTTTTTTTTATTTTCCAATGTGCATGCCACTGTATCCACTGCGGCCCATTTGAGACATAACTCTCAGGCATGTATTAGCTGAGAGAGGAGTTGGACAAGCTTGATGATATACCTCTACAGAGAGCAAAGCCTATCTGATTGCTGTTTCGGATGTTGAACTATGCTGTAAAGGAGCTGCTGAAATGATCCCTGTGGTGCCATATGACAAACAAGTCATATTAGCTAATATGACACCCCACAGAGGGAACTTTCACAGGGGCTTATCCAATCAGATCTATTTGTTTTGTATGAATAGCTCTGGCGCATTCGGTGCTGTTACAATTCATTCTGGTACTAATCTCTGTGGAAATTGGTTGAGTATTCATTAAACAGTGTCTAAAATCCTTTATTTTGGCACAGACAGATGTAAAGAGTATAAAATAATAGCAAGACAATGGTCAAATTATTCCTAATTTGCCTTTTTTCAGAGTATTTTATGGGTTGTTTTCCTGGATAATAATAAGGTCACTAATATCGGTCACAAATGTTTCTCCCAAATAACCTCAGAGGAGCTGCTACTTCTTGGAGTCTTGACACTATACTTCTTGCCTGTCATTCGGAGAGGGGGAGGGGGGGGGTGTTAGAAATAGGAGTGGACTGAGAAGTCTTGGTGTGAGTGGGGAGTGCCCTCCTGACGTCTACACCCCATGTACAGTCATAGAAGTGGTCAAATGTCTTCGAAGAGCGAATCACTGAAGAGATCCAGAAAAAAAGACAGGTCCCGCGTTGACAAACAGCTGCAGTTGTTTTAAAAAAAAGTATTAGGTATCCAGTAACTGCCTGGTCGAACTACATATTTGACTCACTACAACCCAGGCGATCTCGCACTCCAGCTTGGCGTTCAGTGTGGTTCAGACGCTCCTTTCAGTTTGTTTTGTTTTTGGTTTGCGCGGACCCCCATCAATTAGCAGCCATGGATGCCATCAAGAAGAAGATGCAGATGCTCAAGCTCGACAAGGAGAATGCCATGGACAGAGCCGAGCAGGCCGAGTCAGACAAGAAAGCAGCTGAGGACAGGAGCAAACAGGTCGACATCCGTTGTAAAACCGGCTCTGGTGCTTTTACGCACCGGTGCCAATGGCACGGCGGTGCGCCATGCGCTGCATTGTTCCTGCATGCCAAGTGTCCTGTGACTGAGAATAAATATTTGTCTCCATAAGATTACACACATTTTTAGAAATCACAATATCTTTATTTGTTTTTCCTTACTTTACCTTAAATTTGGGCTGCATGAAGTTGTTAACAAAAGTGGAATCTTACATTTACATTTTTTTTACATTTACATTTACTATTGGTTTCTTATGATTCCGTAATTCCATAATAGGCATGTTCTAACAGCCTAGAAAGATTGCATTTCTAAATGGTTGATATAGAGTTTATTATGTAGAGCAAAAACGATTATTTCTACACCTTAGATAGTATCCACATACAGTATAAGGTACAACACTAGGTGTGATTGAGTCTGAGAGTAATGCTGTCTCTTGTTTCTCTGTAATCAAGCTTGAGGATGACCTGGTAGCACTGCAGAAGAAGCTGAAAGCAACTGAGGATGAGTTGGACAAGTACTCTGAAGCCCTGAAGGATGCCCAGGAGAAACTGGAGCTCGCTGAGAAGAAAGCCACAGATGTGAGTTTGGGCTGACAGTACCACTGACTGGTGGACAAGCCCCAGTGGGTCACCTATTGCCTAATGGGTTGACCTTGAACCACCCCTTGAGTGGTTGCCCTAATGATTAAGTAATGCAATGCTTAATTATAAGAGGCCTATAGGTTGTATAGGACGAAAATATGGATTGTTAAATTTAGCGTTTGTGCTGTGCTGTAAATAGTAAGGTCCCTGCTCACAGGCTTACCAATGAATTCCACAGTCATTTGTATTAATTTGAGGACCAGTGTAGGGTTTCAGGGGGGATTTTACACACATTATTTGGTGTGTAAAATCTTTGACAGATTTGTGCTTGTTCGGGTTTCAGTTGGCACAGATATGTTCAACCCTGATAAAATGACTTGTTTATTGACTGCGTTTAATGTAACACCAATAACGTCTAATTGATTACTTCACAATCTGCCACAACGTCAAAAACAACAACATTATTAGGATAACATAAAATGGCATACGCTAATTGTTGATGATTCCCAAGATGGACTTTATTGATTGAGTGATTGATTGATTGAGAGGAACACTTAAAAAAGTACAAAAACAGATGCATACCATAGATAAGAAAAGTAACCTAAAAACAAGACCTATACATTTTGAGTAGCCTATTTACTAAAATATGAGGAACTATCAATAGGCCATAAACAAATAGTTAGTACAAGAGTGCTTTGTTGAATCACCTAAAATAAAATAAAAGCAGGTCACAATTTAGATAGATAGATTTTTATTGATCGTAAAAAATGGGAAATAAATAATATCAAATCATAATTGATGCAATAATAAATAGATAATCAAATACAAAAAACACTGGAATGCTATAGGGTGGTGGGTAAAAAGTATTATGTCTGCACTGCAGACAGCAATGTTAGCAGCATTAAATAAATGTATTGCATTTTTAGCAGGAAAACAAGTGTGTGGGGTCTATTTAGTTGCCTACAAAAACGGTAGGACAGAAGGCCAACACTTGAGAAATAATTAGAATATTATTAATATGGTTTGTGTTCATTATAAGACTATTCATTATGTGTACACAATTGTAACTTAGTTTATGACTGAATCAGTGTTTGTTAGGAGCTGGGATTTTGATTGGGTTAGCTCAATTTACCAGTAGGGGATGCACTCAGACGCCTCATCAATTAGATAGTTGTATAGCCTTACTGACCAAAAAACAATTGACATTAATTTAATTAGGAACAAAAATTAGAAATATTCACAACTAATATATTGTTTTATTAGTAATTAGTTAAATTGTATTCTTTGCGTGTAAATCGGTTACTTCCGGGGTTGGTGGCACGTCCCAATCCTTATCAGCGGTTGATTAAAGGCGGTGGGGGTGGGGATCAAACGCGCCGCATCTCCAAGTGTGTGTGTCTGAGTTGAAGCAGCCCGCACAGAGCTGAGGGAAAACTAGCTTAGCTGAGACCAAAAGAGCAAAAATGGCCGGTGGGAGCTCTCTGGAAGCTGTGAAAAAGAAAATCAAGTCGTTGCAGGACCAGGCCGATGTGGCGGAGGACCGGGCAGCATTACTACAGCGAGAACTGAATCAGGAGAGGAGTGCGAGGGAATCAGTAAGCCGCTGCTAATTATTTAAGGCAATTAATCCCCTGGCTGTCGATGGCATTAGGCGTAAATCTGGTCAAAAAGCGTGGCTTCTAGGCCAAGACAGCGACGGTTTATGCTCAAATGCAGTCAGGTATCAGGTAGACATTCTTGAAATTAGCCTACTGTAGGATGTGAGTGCACGATGGGTAGAAGAAAGGACACCACCCGGCACGTCCCGGGTAAACAAACAGCCCTGTAACAAGTAGGCTAGTTGCACCAGCACCACAGGTCCTCTGAGATATATCCTCCTGCAGGCTACTAGCTAGTTGGAGTGCAGGGAGCTGATTCATCTCCTCCAAAATACTAAATTGTAGCCATGTTTTGGCGCTAATTTATTTATGCGACAAGATAACTAAATCATTGTGACACAGTAAAGTGCAGGCATGATTGTAAAGAGGGAAGGAACGTGGATAACTTAGTCTGGAATTGTATTTTAAGGTACTACCAACAGTATGTGTAAAAGTTGTATTAAAAAAGAGATGCCATCCACCCCGCAGCCTGTGTATAAAATGTGCACATTAGAGCCTGCACCCTCCTTTGGGCTTGTTCCTGACCCAGCCCAAGCTCTCCTTGGAGAGTATGGGATGGGCTGGATGCTGTAAACTGATTTGATTAAACATGACTGTGGTGTTGTGCTGTCTTAGGCTGAGGGTGATGTAGCTTCCCTGAACAGACGTATCCAGCTGGTTGAGGAGGAGTTGGACCGTGCTCAGGAGCGTCTGTCCACAGCGCTGACCAAGCTGGAGGAGGCTGAGAAGGCTGCTGATGAGAGCGAGAGGTGGGTACCTTGCACCCAGAAAACACACCCTACTTGGTCAACGCAATCCATTCATAAACTCCTTGGTTTTATACAGAAAATTCACAATTGTACTTGTATACATACAAACTCATTTTGTGATTTCTGTTTTGTTTTTGTTTTTTGGATTTTCCCATCACCTCATATTTTTTGTTTCAGTGAAATATACTCTTTATGAAAACACGTGATGTGGCAGGGTAAGGACAGGAAAACCCAGTCCTAAATCACTCCACTGTACTTAAGAATGAGGTCCCATGCTGTTCAAACTTTTTGGAGCACAATGGTCATGCTGGTGCTGAATGCCTTTTTTTAAGACAATTTTTTTTGTCATTACTCTAGCACTGAAATGCTGGATTCTGCTAAACTACAGTGTACTAAAAACCAGAGATTGGACCAGTGACTGTAAAAAGAAAAAACGTTAGTACAATCAAACATACAGTAAGCCATATCATACGTTTGATATTTGCTTGAAAATTGTCCGAAAGGCAAAAACGCAGCCGGTAGGTCAAGTGCAGTGACTCGGATTAGCTTTAGCTGTTGTGTCGGAGAGCAAAGCTGCAGGGCTAGCCTGGTCGCACTACAAGCATCTGCCAATCAACATGGCCACACCCTTATTTATGCAGAACTTTAACCAGATTTATTGATTTCGCCCTGCAGCTCAGGCTGGAAACCTGTACGTTTATCTATCCTGCTTCCGTAACAATTTTGCGGGAACCAATCACAAACTTGTCCACCTGGCGCGCTATTGGGGGGTTTAACACGATGATGATAAAGAAGCGACCATGCAGCTTTTTGTTTACATTCAACAAGCCGGCCACCGAAGCGCAGCAACCTGTCGCTGCTACGTCACCTGGATTGTTGGTCTGATTGGTTGAAGGACTATCCAATTGCGTACAGAGTCATTTGAACTATGCCCGTTGATCACGCCTCTTGTGCAGAGAAAATACAGAGCAGACTCCCCAGACTAATGTTCAATCTTAACAGATTGAGCTTGGTCTGGTGATAGCCAGACTATGCTATTTGTGTACCACACCTAACATTTCACACAGTGCTGCCAGGTGGTGGCTAGAAGTCATATTGCACTGATGTTCACAACTGTATACTAAATTGAAACATGAGGATAAAGTAGTTTTCTTAGATGTTTTCAAATTGCATGTTTACACACACACAATTGTTGATATCAAAATGTCTTCATTATGAATGCATTATAACTTAGGACCAATAGCGGAAACCTGTAACACCTGTAGCATTTTGATGGAAACGTCTTTTATTGCGACAAGTGCAGGCATTGACAGCATGAATAATACAGTCACACTCCTCCCCATGAGTGTGTGTCATGCCGTACTTGGTGTTTACTCATACATAGTCTCGCATTGCCAGACCTAGCTTCACAGTGCTGTGTCCGCGCTGGAGTATGGTCTGGCTACACCGCTAATCTATTCTGGGATGGAGGAGAAAACGCTCTGGCTTGTTTGTATTTTTTAAATCGGTCACAGCCGTCCTGGGCATGTGCCCTTGCAAAATAGATAACGGAAGGTGAGTGACATCGTGCCGGATGTCAGGCTTTATCCCAGCAATGTACATCAGTTGAGTCAGACTAATTAATACATGATCTCTCACTCACAGTCATCATGTACACAGCAGGGGTTTTCCTGCATAGAGAAGGTTCTGGCGCCCCCCCAAAGAGGTGTAAGCCAGCAGCAAAGGAATTTCAGGAGCGCCAAAACTTCTGATGCCAGCCTCCCTCTCATCCACAGCCACAACTGTATACACATGCGGCTGCCGCCGATTTGACTGGATCTGAACACTGCGCTGTATAGTGCTAATGGTATCTCCAATTGCAGAGCAGGCTGCACCGGACTCTCCCGGTGACCATGCTGCTCTGGGGACCGGCGGCGCAGCGAGAAACTGCTGCTGACAGATGCAGAGCTCTCCTTCCGCCGGAGCTCCGACTGCTGTCTGTCTGCGCGGCGGGCTGCGCTGCCGTCCATCAGTATCCTATTAAATTAGAGACAGTTTCATAACCTGTAAAAACGTCTCGTAGTAGCGTTAAAGTACAGTTTGTTTTAACACCTGATGCGAGCCGTACTTTAGTAGTACTATAGTGTTGACCTGACTCCCTGACAATGGACATACACCATAAGCTGCAGAGACGTCGTCTCGCTCGGCCTCTGCTTTGTGCCTGAAAATGTATTAGAATGCAGGAAATTAAGTCTTTGACACTCAAAATGTCCTGGTGGAGGACCCCCAAAGGCCAATTCTGAGCCAGGAAAAACCCTGCACAGTGTTGTGAACTACCATAATATGACACATCAGTGTGTCTATAAAGTATCCAGACATTGTCTCCAGATAGTGATCCAATGTATGTGAAGTCTGTGCGGTCTGTCTTGAATTTCCGACCACCTTCACCAATATGAGACATCAGAAGGAACCATGTGTTTTGTGGTAAACTTTATTTAAGCCACATAACAATGGATTTCCCTTTGGGCAACCTCTAGCTCACCCAGTAGAGTGTGTGCCCATGTAGACCAAATCCTTGACAGTGGCCTGAGTTTGAGTCTGACCCCTGGCCCTTTGCTACATGACACCCCCCCCCCCCCCCCCCCCCCCCCCCCCACCCCCTCTATATCTCTCCCCCACTGCCTTCTAGCTATCCTATCAATTAAAGGTCATCAAAGCCAAAAAAAAAAAGAATCTTTAAAAACAAAACAAAAAAATGGATTTCCCCTGTAAGACAAACCACTCATCTCTTTATCAGTCGTACAAGAGGGAACTATCAAAACGTGTTGGCCTGCTGCTGTTCTTATGGTACTCATGACTTGCCTGCCATACTACTTTTTCCCTCCAGAGGCATGAAGGTTATTGAGAACAGGGCGATGAAGGACGAAGAGAAGATGGAGCTGCAGGAGATCCAGCTGAAGGAGGCCAAACACATTGCAGAGGAGGCTGACCGAAAATACGAGGAGGCATGTTTCTCAGCTGTTCACGGCACTCTGAACTTTGAGCTTAGCATTTTCTACATTCTTTTACTTTAATGTAACAGCTGAGGTCAATAAACACTCTCTGTCGGATGCATATTATTGTCACAAAGTCATAAATAGTTGTCATACAGCAGTAGAATACATTTAAATCCTTCTGACTATCAGTGTATCAAACATGCTGTGGGATTAAACTCTGTAGGTTGTGATTTCAGGTGGCCCGTAAGCTGGTGATCATTGAGAGTGACTTGGAGCGTACAGAGGAGCGTGCTGAGCTGTCTGAGAGGTAACAACTTCCTTCCCTTTTCCGTTCATGTGCTCCTCCATGTCGCACAACTTTTAAACAACATTTTGGACAAATTCTGTTTTGTTTGTCTGTGGCATCCTACTGCTTGTTTAACCAAACCATAAATGAACAGCAAATGCTCTGAGCTTGAAGAGGAGCTGAAAACTGTGCAGAACAACCTGAAGTCTCTGGAGGCCCAGGCAGAGAAGGTACGATGGCTGACTAAGATGATACATTGCAAATAATCCACAGTATATACCCTTTAAACATGTTTAAAACTTGTCTGGTGTATTTTCCTAACTCTGGCCTTTGTATGCAACCACAGTACTCGCAGAAGGAGGACAAGTACGAGGAGGAGATCAAGGTTCTTGCAGACAAGTTGAAGGAGGCGAGTTAAATTGAGTTAGCATGAATTCACTAGTGAGTCATTTTAAAAACAAAGTTTATCGGACCCGAGTTTCCCTTTTTTTTAATTAAGCAGTTTGTAAAGCTTCTTTGTAACTGAATGTTGACTCGTTAGTTACTTGAATTAGGAATGCTCACTATATACGATTTCTATTTAAAATGATATTCAGATTTCTTTATTAGCACCTATGTGCTTTAAATGCTTGTAGGACTGTGGCTAGTAATGTAAACCTTGAATGTGAATTGCTAATCTCTGACTGTATTCCTCCACTCAGGCTGAGACTCGTGCTGAGTTCGCTGAAAGATCAGTCGCCAAACTTGAGAAGACCATTGATGACCTAGAGGGTATGGATCTTTTCCACTTGATTTTTAGGCATTTAAAAAAGTTGTTTTTACAAAATGTAGGGGTGTGTTTGGTACAGTAAATTGCGATGTACAAGGCAGTTACTAGTCAACAAACCAACACAAAAAAAGTAACCTTGTTGGGCATTATTCAGGTTTCCTCTTAGAGTCCTTTTTTCTAATATTTTATATTCAAGGGACACTCATAAAAGAGAAAATGAAGCCTCTTTTGTAAACATTGGTGCAATGTGAGGTTATTTATCTGGACAGCAGGGTGGTATGTAGGACTCAGGACAAATATCTGCACTGTAAGTTGTCTGTCATGGGGGGGAACAAAGCGGGGATCTACAGAGGCCGGCATGATATTATTCATGTTGGCAGCAACATTTCTCACCACAATGCTGTTTGGTATTCTGGTGTAGTGACTGTTCAAGGCCAGCTCTTCCCATGCAGTCCTCACAGGGTAACGGAACATGTGATGCTGTTTCTCAGTGACTCCTCAGGAATCTGACACGACATCAGCAGCTGTTCCATGTGCACTTCCTATTTCTGTCCTGCCTTTTTTCCCTCCAGTTTCTCTATTTGCGTTTTCCTTTTTGACTTCTGTTCTCTGACACTATTTTTTTCTGTTTCTGTTGTCTTCTTATTCCGTTACACATCCTTCACTGCCACTTCAAAATAATTACCACACAATAGATGAGCTGTATGCCCAGAAACTGAAGTACAAGGCCATCAGCGAGGAGCTGGACCACGCCCTCAACGACATGACTTCCATGTAATTCACCACACGCTTGTTTCTGCTTTGTGCCTTACATCTCAACACTAACCACTTTTAACAAGATACAATAGCTCCCTCTTGTGGCAAGGTGTGTGTGTGTGTGTGTGTGTGTGTGTGGGGGGGTCATAATTAGGTTATGGTGAGGGTAAGGGTTAAGGTTAGGCATTTCGTTGTGATGGTAAGGGGCTAGGGAATGCATTATGTCAATGGCGGGTCCCCACAAAGACCAAAAATAGCCACATTCCTTTTTATAAGCTTAATTTTCTTTAGCTTTTCTGGCTCAGTTCTGCATCCTTCCCCCCCCCCCCTTTTTGTTTTGCATGTCATTTATCTTCCATTCTTCCTCTTATATCTCCAACATTTTTTTTTGTTCTTCTCCCTTTTTTTCACAGCTAAATGTTTACACCCCTCACCCCAGAAGCTGGTTGAACATCATCATCTCCTATGCAGCGCAGCTCAACTTTCTGTTTCTGTATTTTCTTACTGTCCTGTCACTACTGCACATTGGGCTGCCGCCATCCATTTGTTCCTCTCATACAGACCTTCGAGCCGTATTGCTTTATGTAAAATAAACATGATTCCATCTATGCCAGCCCTTCCCCCTTTCTCTTGCCATGTTTCTTCATTTCAATTTTCCCTTCTCTTTTTTTTGTCATCTGTGTTTTAATTTGTTATGTTGAGTAGCTTTTGAATAAACTCTGAAGCTCCTCTCCCATTCACTGTTTCTTTTTCTGTTCGAGAGGACTGTTGAGTGTAATGGCAGTATTGGGATGTTAATTCTATTTGCTCGTCACAAGCTAATGTTCACATGAAATACAACGGTCCTCTCAGTTTCCATTTCAATTAGAAGAATACAGCAAAAATAAGTCGTGACAGGTTACCTTCTTTGTTAGACAGTTTATTTGATCATTTGTGCCGCTGCTTTCTGTATCGTATTTCTGTATCGTAATTGCAAGTTTTCAGTAGAAAGATATAGTTTACTGTATTCCAAACCCTAATATCTTCTGCCCACTTTGGTGGCCAAAAGAATCAACTGAATTACGAGGGATTTTAAATTTTAAAGTACTTGAACATCTTAACAATGATTGTTAGTGTCTGAATCCTCCTTTTTAAAGGAAGGGAGTTCTATCATGAGATTAGAAAATTATTTTGGGGGAAACAACTTCTCAGTAAAATCTTCAGCAAGCACAAAAGGAATGAGTAGGTGGTGTTGCCATGGGTAACCAGTACAGCAAGTTAATGACCGCTTGTTTTTGAATGTGAATGACAAGAGTAAGTAATTGCTTTAGTTTGATATGTTTTTGAAGTCGGCAGTCCAGCTTTAGTACAACAGGATGGAACTTTGCTGGTTTATGTTCATTATGTTCATAAGGGTTTGCAGTTCAACAGCTTGAGTACAAACGGACACTTGTTTTGTGATTAGCGTCAAAGCACTAACTCTTTGTCTTCTGTACTAACCTGCCTTCTGTCTCTTTCCTCTTACCTGCTTTCTGACTGTCAAGACCATCTATACAAGCAGCTTGAGAAAAACCGCCTTCTGACCAATGAACTGAGAGTAGCCTTAAACGAGGCTTAAACTGGAATGGGCTCTCGTGTGCTTTCATTCTTCTGAAACTCAAACGTCCAGGCATATTGTCTAATGCTGTGGTATAAAAAGGGAATAAACAACTGTCTATGATGCAAAGCTTAAATCAAGTAATGCTTTAACAAATGAGAATACAATGTAACATTTTCACATTATGCATGCTCAAACTGCAGTTTCGGATGGGAGGGCAGACAACTGCAGGTTATGAAAACTTGCAGAATGATTTGATATATTTACTCAGATGCTAGTGGCCGAACTCCAAGGAAGTCTCATAAAATGCTGCACCCCCCCCCCCTCTCATAACGGCTAATCTGAAAGGAGGACACATTTTTAACTAAAAATATAAGAATTGAAAATTACAAGATGCAGTGTGTTCAGCTGTGCTGGGAACTAAACGGCCCATTATTTTGATTGCAATGCAGATTTGACTTGCTCTTTTGATTGCATTAAAAGTGAATTAAATTTTGACCCACTGTCCCTGATCTCGCAGTTTTGGACAAGCAAACCTTTACTTAATAGTAACACTGGAGGAGGTAGTATACTTTGGAAAACAGAAAGGATCCAGTGCTGAGCATTGGTACATGTAGAGAGAATGTGCACCATATCTGTTCATATGACTAGTTGTTAGAAATATGTTGTAGCCGTATGCTTATATGGACCATGTACCTATTAAATGACAGATTTCTGAAATCATTCACTTAATGCGGTATTTGTCCAAGATAGTTTGGGAAGGTTATTTGTGGCATATAAAGGGGGAAGGTGTTCCATGGCAGTCTCTAATTTGTGGTTAAATCTGTGCTCACATTTGTTTTTGTTTTAATTAACCTGAAACTTGAGACTTGGACAGGGGGCTTGGACTTGATACTGTGTAGGTCATGACCATAATTGAAATAATTGCCAAACCACAGACTTGGCAAAGCCAGAATGTTGTCCTAAACCTAGTTTATGCATCCTTGACTACAGCCATGCCTAAAGCTTAAGTATAAAATCTATATCTGTGAGTTGGCCCACAGTATCGGAGTTGGGGATATGTACTTACGTAATGAACGCCACCCTCTTTTATTGAAATGTTATTGATATACTAAGGGGTGATATTTCTCACACTCATAAGGTTTGTAACAATATCCAGCACATGTCTAACACTGTAATCCTAGACTAGAGATGTGTCTGTTTAGATTCTGTGCATCTGTGGGCATTTAGGTTGTTTTTTGTTTTTGTTTTTTTTAACCAATGAAATGCTATATTAACAGATAAACTCTCACGTGCTAAAGAAGAGGGCCTGAGCGCAACGCAGATGCTGGATCAGACGCTAATGGAGATAGTTGACCTTTGACCCAGCTCTGTTCCCCTCTCCCCACATCTGCTCTGAATATGGCTGTGGCCCGTACATGAAACAGCCGCTACAGATAACGTTGGACCTTGTGTTTGTGTCCTCTGACCTTGTCATCCTGAAGAAACGAGCTCTACGCAAGGCAGCACATGGCTTTGGTGAGCTACAGTTAAACCACACTGTTTCCGTGACATACTGTAATTAAAAATCAGTCAAAATTCACACATATCTTTAATAAGTTTACATGTATATGTTAGGTGAATTTGCACTTTTTGGGGGAAAATGTACTGCACATAATCATTGTCAACAAAGCCATAAATTAAGCCAAGGTTATAAAGGGACTTTTATTATGTGTACTTTTGTAAAGTTGCTTGTGTGTCTTTGGTTCTTCTGTATTGTAAACATATATTCATTGTCAGTGATGTTGTACACTTCCAGTTTAGCAAGGAAGAAATTCTTAGCCTAGTTGCTAGAATGTACTATTGTGATCAGCTAAGTAAATGACATGTTTGCACACTACTCACTTTTCTGTTCATTTTGAGAAACTGATTTGTTTGTCTCATTTTATCATGAATAAAAGGTTTGATTAAGTATAATTTAGTATTAAGTTTGGCTTTATTATAAATGTCTCATTGGTATTGTTTTATACTGTTAAGAGGAAATAGGGAAACATTTAATATCAAAAGAGAAACCTTGTCATTACTGTGGCTATCTTCTAACATGAAATTCTGTCACTGCTTTTACAGTGGAAGTACCACTTGTATTAACCACCTAGTTGTGGATCATCACCAGTAGCCTACGATGAAATGTGACTCTTACAAAAATTGGCAGAAATAAGCACAGAAGTGTGCAAGATGTACAAAAATATTTGCTTTATTGTATTCAATGACTGTGAACATCCAGTCCAAATTAGTGACATTCTGATTATTTCCAGAAATACATGTGATAAGGCAGATGCTGTCCCTTTAGGAGAAACTCCTGTTCCACCACATCCCAAAGGTGTTCTATTGGGTTGAGATCTGCATGGTGACTGTGGGGGCCATGTTAGTACAGTGAACTCATTGTTGTGTTCAAGAAACCCATTTGAAATGATTTGAGCTTTGTGAAATGGTGCATTATCCTGCTGGAAGTAGCCCTGTGTGGATGGGTACATGGTGGTCATAAAGGGATGGACATGGTCAGAAACGATGCTCAGGTAGGCTGTGGCATTTAAATGATGCCCAATTGGTATGAAGGGGCCTAAAGACAGTAGGTTCCTAACTACTTTAAATGTAGGGGACAACTTTTAACGACCACAGCTCCTCCTCTCCGCATGGGGCAGTGTGTTACCTCGGCAGCCGCGGTAGGAACAGGGGTGAAAGTTCGTGACTGTGCAGCCGTGCTGTAGAAACCACTTGAGAGCGAAATATGGGTGAAAGTGAAGATGTTACCGTTTCTTTACAAGACAGCAAGGCTTCATACATACTCAGCAATGTTGCCGAAGTGGTTGAGCGAATTCTGACGTTCGTACCAACCAAATCGCTTCTCCGGATCGCAAGGTAACGTCAACGTTAGGGTAACATATTTGCATGCTAAACAGTTTACTTCGCTAACGTTAATGGCTGTCGAATGGAAGTGAAACTAACGTTACTTCCCATAGACATACAGAACAGCTAAAACGTTTACGTGTTTTAGAAGTAGTTTACTTAACCTAACGTTTCGTGTGTAATTACTTGCAGCTGCTTAGTCATATTTTTTTTACAGAAGCACAAACTGAATAACCAACTGTCTTGTCAAGCTAGCAGGTACAGCTGAGTGTGTTTGTGGTTCTCTTCAGTGTGTGCAGACTGTGGAGAAACTGTGCCCGAAGAGTGCTGAGGACTCAGCAGCAGCTGACCTGGGTGTCAGCCTGTGGGCCGTCTAACACAGAGGCCCATGTCCTCTGTAGCATCCTGGCTGAGGAGGTGGAGGTAAATCATGGAAAGCTGTTTGGAACGTTAAAAGACATGTAACGTTACTTGGACAATGTTCAGTAACGTTACAATATGATATGGATAATGGCTGTATAAAAATAGCATATGGTAAACGCCATGATGGTAGTTATTGTTTTATTCATTTTTCCTTTAAACATACATGCTCAGCCAGAAATAATCTCTATTGTATTGCTGGAGTAAAAACCTGGCTGAAACCTGACGTGTCAAGGATCTGATGCATGTTTTAGCATATGTTTTTAAGTAAAAATGATTACCGGTATTAGGGGTTTGTATATTGTTGGGTTGTGTATTGTGTCCAGATTGCATTTAGCAAAGGTTTTAACACTGTTTTAACACATGCTCTCTGCTTCTGATTATTTACAGAAAGTGTTTCTCCTGCCCAAAACAGTTCTGGCATTGGTAGACTATGAGGCCTTCAATGGACAAGCGTATTGCTACAGACAGAATAAAGGTTGGGATCTCAGTGCTGTTGGACTTTTATTATATCACATTCTAAATCAACAAATCAGGAGATACATGATTTTCACTGGACAGAAAGGGGATGGAAAATTATAATGTGAAAGTAACTAAAGCTGTCAGGCAAATGTAGTGAAGTAAAATGTACAATATTTGTCTCTGAGATGTAGTGGAGTAGAAGTATAAAGTTGCATAAAATGCACATACTCCAGTATCTCATTTCTGTACTTAAGTACTGTACTTGAATAAATGTACTTAGTTACATTCCACCACTGGCAGAAAGACATGTCCTATTTGAGGAAATGGGTGTGACACAATCCTTCATAAATAATGATTTAGTTGTATCATAACAGCATCATAACTGTATATTAGTAGGCGTCACATATGCCTAAAATAAAGTTAGGATGCATAGAGAACCTTGTATGTCTGACCGATGGATGGAATTAGAACTGAGAAAAGCTTTAAATTAAATTTGTCATTGTCCAGCCCAAAAACCTCAATCGTGAGAATCAATTACATTTTAAAATCGTACACATATGCAAATCCATTTTAAACAAAGTCCAGTACAAGAATGTTTTTCAGGATGCTTGGCAACTGTAGTCTTGCCTCTGTTTATTTTGCAAGTGAACCAGAGGGATAGCATTATGCGGTTTCAAAGCAAGGGACTTTCTCTAAAATCCATTTGTGCTTCTAATCTTCCAAGATATTACTAAAATACAACATAGTTTGTGTTTATGGGTACTAGCCTACATTACAGTATTAACAGGAAGCCACAAATACGAGCCAAACTATTTGCTCCACTATTACATTCATAGGGGCTTGACAAAGTAATCATTTAACATTAAAAAAGGACTCCGTGAGCACTGCTGTAGAGTTTGGTCGTGATGATTCTTACTCTTCTTCTCCCTCTTTGTCAATGCAGTTTCAGTGGCACATGTTGTGACATATTACATAATTCTGAAATTATTGTTATCACTGATCACCTGCACTTTAAGCACAAATACCCCATTAGAGAGTGTATCATGGCTGTTTATAACCAGAACAGATGTGTTAAAGGTGTCATTCAGAGTTGGTTTATAGTCAGTTTAGTCAGTAATGGTGAAGTTTATTTCATAGTCGCTATAGTTACTTGCAATATACCTTGGTTAAACAGACTAGAGCTAACGGACACCTACCAGCCAATCAAAAATGGGAAATTAAGGCTTGTATGCTAATTTGCTTGTATTTGTTTCCTTTAGCTCCCACTGTAATGGGTATTTAGCAGTGTTTTGCAACACTATGACAACTGTAGACTTAGAGTTTCATTGCTAAGGAGGTGCTTTGCTGGTGTAAATTTCTCTCAATCTAAAATTGTTGCATAAAGGACTTTTTACTTTCCAGCAATATATGCATTCATATTAAAATGATACGCACAAAAAACAGTGACCTTTCTCATTAACACGTTTTCTTTTCTCTCACCTACTCTGAAGCAAAAAAGAGTCGCCACAGTCCAGACACAGTTGAAGAACTGAGCCTGCTCTTCCCCAAAGGCTGTGACATCATGGGTGTCACCACACTAGGCGTAGTCTGTAAGTCTTCCTCTTTTCTGCCTCTCATATTTCCTCATTTATATAGAAGAAGATAAAATCCCCACCTCCCAATAAAAGCCTGGGTTGCCACATATAGGGAATAATTAATTTGTTAATATGAACTCGTTAGTATGAATATGTACTTGGAGGTCGGAATGTCTGAGGTCAAAGTCGGAAACGCCCCCCTGAACTCGGATCTCCGAGTTGGGAAGTCAGAAAACCTCGCAGTACCCCAAGCTCAAAATCCAACATGGCTGATCCGTGCATCAACAGCAGTGAAAGCTGTAGTAACATACAGTTTATTAGCACTTCTGTCTTATTTGTGTCTCACTAAATCAGTTGTACACACAGTCCTGTCCAACCTCTATCTGTGGACATGTTGCTATAGTGTTTGTATGCATAAAAACAGCGTAATGCATTATTAAATGGTATTGCTAACAATGGCTAACCTGGCTAGAGCTAACCCACAGTGAAAATCTGACTTGTTAAAGCTACATTGTGTAAGAATTTCTCCCATCTAGCGGTGAAATTGTATATGACAACCAACTGAATATTATTCCCCCCCCCCCATTCCGAGTGTGTTATAACTCCTACGGTGGCCGAACACGAAATTAGCGACAACAGTCCGTGAGTGTCCCTTCCAGTGTAATGATAGTTTTACGTTATTTTGGTACCATTTCATTGCTAACATCAGCTAGCAGGTTCCCAAACATATGCAAGCTAATGATAGTAAAGTATCAGTGCTATCGTTATTCTGTATATTGTACGAGATTAATAGTATAAGGCGATGTTTACAGCGTAGGAGAGAAGCAACGGAGGTTTGTGTTTTTTAATATATTTCTCTGAGCAGCATGAACAATGTCAATGAAACTGAAATGATCTCTTAGTGTCTCCATCGTTTCCACGCAGCCGTTCTAGTAGCTAGTCTGTGTTACAACTCCATGACGTGAGTTGTCTGCCAGGGAAATCACGGCACATATGATTACGTTTATGTTACAAGGTAGACAATCCTTTTTCATCATTGACACGAGGAAAAGTATCCTACACGTCGTTCTAGCGTTATACACAACCGTGCTATAGTTAGCCAAGCAAGTAGCAACTATAAACTTTTACACAAATAGGCAGAATTACCTGTTGAGAAGAAAGCAGGCAACTTTGGCGTCCCTTTTAAAATCCTTGCTCCTCATCAGCTTTCCTCTACGATTCAGTTACATTATTACATCGATAATAGACGCAACAGGCTTTCAAATCTGCCGGCGGTGAGTCGCAAGTAATCTTCTCCCCCTCCCTCCCTGGCATACGTCACAGTCAGTGCCACTGAGTGAAAAGCGCGAAATGCGGAGCAGTATAGCCTGTATGTCCCTTACGGGCTACCGTATTTCAAGATGGTGCATGGCTATGGAGCGTCTACCCCAGTTCATGTAAGCGCAAATGTAAAATTTCAAGCCAATAGGAATACTTGGAATTGATGGGGGTGGTCAATATTCATAAAAAAGGACAAGTTTGTGAAGGGCAGTACAGATTTTGATAATAAACAACTACAAATGTTACACACTGGGGCTTTAAAGGAACACGGCGACTTATTGGGACTTTAGCTTATTCACCGTATCCCCCAGAGTTAGATAAGTCCATAAATAACCTTCTCATCTCCGTGCGTGTCATAACTCTGTCTGACGCACCCACCGCTAGCCTAGCTTAGCACAGATCCTGTAGGTAACCGGCTCCAACTAGCCTACTGCTCCCAATAAGTGACAAAATAACGCCAACATTTTCCTGTTTACATGTTGTGATTTGTATAGTCACAGCGTGTACAAATAAGGTCACATGAGACACAGCCATCTTCTAACCGTATTCATACTGGGAACTATATTCTCAGAAGGTGAAGCACTGCTACTTGGGCGGAGTGATTAGCGCAACACCTGAAAAGCACCGTTGTTACTCTCTGCTCTTCACCAGGGGCTTCTCAGGTGCTGCAAGCAAATCACTCCGCCCAAGTAGCAGAAGTAGTAGTGCTTCGCCTCCTACGGAGATGAGAAGGGTATGTATGGACTTATCTAACTCTGGGGGATACGGTGAATAAGCTATAGTCCCAATAAGTCGCATGTTGCTTTAAATGGAACGCAGTCAAGTCGGGTATGACGTCATTCCCTGCTCCGGCTTCCGAGTTTCTAGGTAAATGGAACGCACTATTTGATGGTACAAATACAGTATGCGGACTCAGCACGTTCATCTACTAGGATCCCTGATGAAAAAATGAAAGCCAACCAGGTGTTTTGGGTATATCAAAGAAGAATAGTTCACCTTTCAGCATAGAGGACTACACATTAATCCCCACTGCTGCAGCTTAGTTGTAAAGCACCACTGGTGGCTGGCACCTTCCTGCCTCTCCCTGTGAAAGATTGCCTTGTCTGCCTGGTGCTGTGCTCCCCATTTCTCCATATAATCACAACCCTGCGGAGAAGTGACTCTCCATCAGCCATGTTCTCTTTCCTCAAGATGATGGCTTAACAGGCTCCCGTCGTCTATCAGTTTTAATGGCAGCCCTAGCTGTTTGTAATAACACTCAGTTTGTGGTATTGCAGCTGTGGGTCACCACAGGGTCACCACACACATCTAATTCAATTGAATGAAATCTTGGATTGGATAAGGTTGAATCTATAGATTACTTGTAATAAACTGCCACATAGCCCCAAGTAATCTAATTATTTATGGATGTTGGTAGTGGGGCTGCACAGTATTAAAACGATGACTTGTGATACACTTAGACATAGTGTTATTTCTGCATTACTGTTGATGAATTCCATAAACTGTAACACAGTGGAGGATTGGGATTGAATTAGATACTAATGTGCTGTCTTTGCTCATTTTTAATACAGTGAAATGTTTTCTGTAATGTATAAACGCAGGGTTTTAGCCCAGCAAAAATGTAAAATCTTAAAGGTTTTGAGTGGTGAATGATTCCTGTTTTGTTATTATCCTTTAAATGTATGACAGCACAGCCGGATGTTTTCTCATTTGCACAGTAGCCTTTAAAGTGCCTTTAATGCCACTGATTGAGTGGAATCATACCCGGTGTGTTGGTGTTCCTGATGTACTGTATATGCTGGTCTTTCCGAGACTGTAGTTTGTGTTGTTGAGCAAATATCCAATTAAGTGTCTTTCAGTCAGCATTGGTGCTGAAGTTTTTCTGTGGTTAGCATTGCTATTGTGAGTTTTGAAACCACCACAGTTGATTGGTGAGGCCAAAACAATAGTGCCTTGAGCTGCAGTTTCTCTAATGGCCACTGAATGCTAACAAAGAAACAGCCTGTGCCAAAATCAGAAGAAAAATCCTCTAACTTCTCACTAAATAGTCAAACATACTTTTCTAGTAGAAGTTAGTAAGAATCATCATATATTAAGGAGATATTAGGGTTGTAACAAGCCTATAGCCATTTTCACAACCAACATTTTGACTGTGACAGTGAGCCAGCATGCACAATATCAGGTAAATGGAATTCTGCAATCATGAATGTTTTTTTAATTTCCACCCGTGCTTTCCTATATCCTTCTGACATTTAAAATGTATTCTTTATTGACAGGTGTCTCGTGCTTGTCTCCTCTCAGAATTAATGTAAACTCTGTTAGGTAGTGACCTTAAACAGTTACCTTAATTTTGATATTTAGAATGCTTAAGTTATTAATGAACATTTTCAGCACATGTACTTAGTAGTTCTTAGTCTTGGGCCAATATTCTGCAGGGTTTTCTAAAAGTAAACACTAACGGCTGATTTCAGTGATCGGTACACTGTCAGCCACAGAAGAGGAACTCAATGCTAAAAAAAACAGCTTAGTTCTTGGCTAGAATAAAAACGCAGACTCACAGGCCTCCATGGCACATGACGTGTGTAAGTTACTGCGTATAATTTAATATTCTACCTCATGCCTGCTCCTCTGTGCAGTGACTCCCAGTGGCTCTTACTCCAGCCTTCCTCAGGAGTACCAGGAGGGGGAGGCTGGCTTTACAATCATGTTCCCCAGCATAGAAGGTGTCCACATCAAGCCCTTTCATTTTTGCAAAGAGTCCATCTCCCCAACAGCCCTGAAAGAAGCAGGTGAGTGTAGGCTCACAATTACGTAATCATCTTATACTGTAAATTCTTCCAGAACGTGTTTTTGCATTACTCTTTTGTTTGTTGCACTTTCTTTCCAGGACTAGTTGACAACCCAGAGCTGCGTGTGGTACTGATGTTTGTCTATGAGGCATATAAAACTGGAGGAGCACACTTCCTCAGCCAGATACTGGAGCCGCTGGCCAAGAGCAAAGCTCTCATCGCTGGGGGGCTGGTAGAAAGTGTCTTTTCTCCTCCCAGACACTGGTGAGTTAATGTCCCTCATTTAAAGGTGCAGTAGGTAACTGCATGTCAGTCACTGCTCATGCACATGCATTCATTCTCCCTTGTAGGGGGAGGGGCTTAGGAGACCGTTTTGGGCTTTAGTGGAAATGGGGATCTTCACAATCCTTTCTTAGCTATTTTGGGAAGAATAATGCTTTAGTGCAAAAATAACAATTTGAAGTTTTTTAAAAAATTGACTTTTGATTGTTGGCTTTCCATAGGTGATGGCAGGGGTGTAAAAATAGGCAGTGCAGGCAGTGCACTGGGGCTTGTGGGGAGGGAGGGCCTCCGACAATATGTTGGGCGGAGAACGGGCCCTTGCGAATGATTCAGATTGCCAATTTGAAAATATGCCTGTATTCAAAGAAGACCTCCCATTAAATTAAAAAAAATGGTGCCAAAAGGCAAACCTTCTTTTCTTTATTGGGAAATACTCTGGACGAAGGTCCTACAAAAAGAACTATTCGATTTAAATTAATAATTTCTTATTTTGTTTGCTATTGTTGTCATGTACAGATACGCAGTGATGATTGCTCGGTAATTATGTTGATGTTGTCCAAAGTCAAATCTCCATTTGATCATGAGATGATACAATAAACAGTAGCTAGTTTAGGCACAAAATCTGTCAAGACTGAGTCATGCCAATCGACTTTAAAATCAGACCCATTGTTGATATATATATATATATATATATATATATATATATATATATATATATATATGCGTGTATATATATATATATATATATATATATATATATATATATATATATATATATATATATATATATATATGAGACACACACACACACACACACACACACACACACACACACGCGCGCGCGCGCGCGCCTAATGGTGTGTGTACACGCGTTTCATTATATCCCACCACAGGACGCCATTGTACATGACTGTCAATGCTGGCGGTGACAGGTGTCTGATTTAGCGGGTCTAGCTATATGCTGTGTCTCTGTGTTTATGTTGACAAGGAGGTTTAAAACTTGAAGTCATTTTCCTCGCCATTCATTGTAACGTTACCAAGGTTTTTTTTTCTCTCATCCCAAATGTTTTCCAAAATTAATTTTCATTCTCTTCAAACATATTTTTTAGGACCACGAGACATCTTTAAGCTCTGGCCCTGCAATAGGCTTTGATTTAATGTATAGTGGATAACACTGGAAGTTATGATTTAACACTTAATCTAAACACTTTTTACTGCCTTTTCTTTGCAATATTCACACTCTCCCTCTGTAGCTGTAGCCAGGGTGCATACGGTGTGGTGGGCCTGGCCCTGAGTGGCCCTAAGGTGCAGGGGGCATCTGTGCTCTTGGACCAAGACATCAGCAACCCAAAGGCGGCTGAAGCCACAATCCGGCGGCTAAAGGCAGCCAAAATTCCTGAGAGGAACACCCTAGGGTTCATGTTCGCCTGCGTGGGGAGAGGCCAGAACTACTACAACAACCAGGCCAACGTCGAGGCAGATGCCTTTCACAAGGTGTTCCCTAACACCCCGCTCTTCGGCCTGTTTGGCAACGGTGAGATTGGCTGCGACCGAATCGTTAAAGACGACTACACGCTGTGCGACACTGACACGGACAGTCTGCAGCATGAGTACACTACAGTCATGACCCTGGTCCATCTAGGCTAAGTGACTGACCCACAGTGACAATGGACAAACAGGAGAAAAAGACGACCCACCATGCTCCTGTTTGCAACAGCAGTTGGGAACAAGAAACACTTTGTACAGAGTGTTACTCACATTAGGACTCAGAATATTGCTGTCGCCATTTCTCTTCACAAAGCAGGAAAATCCCTTTAGCCGTCAATGTAATGGCATCATTTGGCAAATTGTGTCCCTGGGAGACTTTGTGTGTAAACGCAGCTTCATATTAAAACTAGAGAGTTTCCCAAAGTTTAGATATAAAAAGACAAACCGATTATCTCTTAGTATTCATGCTGTATGTGACTCTTGTAAAATATGTGTATATATTTTTCCCAAATTTCGCACGCATTGAAGGCATATGTCACCCTCTGACATTAACCTCATGGTCTGTTTTGCTACAGTTATGAGGCCCACAAGCTATTGTTATAGTTGATTCAGCGCAGGCACTTTTTATTAGTGAGTAAGAAGTGTGGGCCCTCTTCCACACAATCAAGGTAATCTTAATTAGAATGCTCTTCCTTGTTACGTAGTTTTTACACTTTTGTCTCGCTAATGAAAAAAAAAAGATACACATGTATTCTGTTTTGCAAGATATCTATCTACCATGTTTCAATTGGGCACAGGGAAATCAGTCAGATCTTATAGTGCCTCATTTTTTGTTCATGTCAAGCCATATCCTACTACTTACTTCCAGCTGTTAATGGTTGGGCTTAATGGTTATTTCACGTACACCTGTTGGCTGTGTAAGTGACACTGACCAGCTGAAACTTTCAATTTCCTCTCACTTTAGTCTCGGCTCTTCAACAGTTTCTAACTTTAGGAAACCGTTGGAAATTGATGATATACTGTCCAAGTTAAGATAATGTGATGTAATTGGGGTAGCTGATGATGTATTTGGTATCCTTTGCTAAACAAAACTATGGCAACGGTTATTTTTTTAAATCCTTATAGTATAGTTTGAGACTTAACTACCTAGCTGCACGTTTGGGGGGAAAAGGTCCCTATTTTACAGATGCCTTTTCACAGTAGTATCTGGCAAAATTCATTCATCTTTATTAATGTATTATTTTCTAGATGGCCCTGTCATTGATTAATGTCATGCCTTTTCCTCACTCAGAAGAATATTCTGATGACACAAAGGTGCAATTTCGTGTGTGTGTGTGTGTGTGTGTGTGTGTGTGTGTGTGTGTGTGTGTGTGTGTGTGTGTGTGTGTGTCTCGCACGCACACGTTTGTTGGACAGGTAGTTGCAATTATATGTTGACATTCAGCTTTTCGATAAAAGCCGCAACAATGATAGCTGCAAGAATGGATAATTTATAGAAAATTCCAAGTTTTGCTTTAAAAAGACATACTTAAAAGTCCTCCTTTGTATCGTGATACACACAACTGCCCTTATAGGTTTTGTGTTAGTGCTTATGGCTCATTGAACAAAGTTGTTTTGGTGTTGATGCACTTTTCAAAATGTGCAAAATCATATCTGTTCTGCTCATTTCCTCAATAAATTACATTCAGCACGTAGATATGTGCTTTTTGCATTTATTCATTTAACTCTACTGCTAAACTACTACAGCAGCATCTTTAGACCCAGTCCCTGAGCACACTGGAGGTTACGCATCCTTCCTCGGTTGTTACTACAGGCCTACTACTGTTAATTCAGATCACCACTTTTCCATATTTGCACACACCCTGAAATGTGAGCCTCAGCCTATAACATCTTCAGCAGCCCACGTCCAGGCGTGTTTAAATTAAGGAAGAGACGCTTGAGATTGATTGATGTGCGCTTTAACCATCGACTGGCTAATCCCGATGAATGACAAACTGTTAAGCCAATTGCTGTAAAGGCGATTTATATTCCCATAGTATCTTTATTTTGGGAAACCATAAAAAACGCTCATGATACGGTGAGGGACGACCTACCAGGCGTAAAGCTAATACAATCATCTGTGGTGATAATCCGCTCTCAAATTCGCCTCAATCGGGAACTGAGAAAATCTACTCACAGGCTTTCTTTCTCTCTCTCACACACGCACACACACATACATGCATACACACACACGCGCGTCCACTCCACGGCCAACATTTTTAGACTGCCATGTCGTGACCGGAGCGATGCAAATGTCACACGATTCATTGGCTACTGTCAGTCTCCGCCACGAAAACGTCAATGTTTTGATGGCGTTTGGATGAAATTCGCTGTGTAGCCCGGCCGCTGCTGTGTGGAAGGAGGGTCGGTAGAGAGCCGAGGCTTCGTCGGGCTCGCTTCAGCACCTGGACAGCTCCTTCCGCAGGGTTCCCCGCTGCGCTCGCCGGGGAAACCCTCGGCTGAGGAGCGGATCTGAATCTAGAGCAGCACACGCAACCCCTTAAAACCCCTACCAACCAGGAGGATATTGCACTTAAAGGCTCGTTATTTGATCACTCTGAATAACACTTAGATGCTAATATGATCTTGCCGAGTGACGATGCTTCTTGCATTTGAGCTTCAGCCCCTCTTTGGTTTTGCACTGAAATCCAAGCAGCGCAAGTGGGAGCAGAAGAAGCAGCAGTGGTGCTCGTCCAATGCAAAAGTGCTAAGGATAGCTGCAGCCTACACACACTGCGAGCCTGCTGCTGCTTCACTTAATCTGATCACCACCGAGGGAGACATTACTATCAGCAAGGGGGCAGCACGAGGCTCAATTACCCGTCGACAATGTAAATCTCACACAGGTAGGTGCTTTGCTGAAAATAAATAATTCATTTATGTACAGCGAGAAGCTCTCAGTAGTTGTGTGCAGAACTCCCATTTAGTTGGAATCGGATACCAGCAAGTAAATCAGTTCAATATTTAATCACAGATGCATGGATGTATTCCTCCGATGGCAGGAATTGAAAATGCATGAACCTAGTTCTGTTTGCAGAGCATTTCAATGTTTGATCACTGTTAAATGTTGATTAAAAGTTTACATTTACAGAAGTTATCTTATGTTTGGGGTCACAATAGTATTTTGGGGACTACGTGGAGTATAGGCTCTATAGTCAATCTAGTATTGTTGACTTACATTTTCATTACATACAGCTTTTTGAGCTGAAAGGTTTGGGGCTTCTGTTAGTCTGACATTTACCGCTGTAACTTACCATGCTCTCAAACAAGTTCCTCATGGCATGTCAAGCGTGTGATGAAAGCAATGAGTTCCACCAATTTTAACATATTTTTCATCACCAGATAAAATAATCACATTGTAGGATGCAGTTGATAGAAGGAGCGTCACACCACTTTTCCATAAACGACTGTATTGAATGTCCCTTATATCAGAAGGTGGTATATGTTACAATATCTGTCAGGGAATTTTACAGTTTTGATTGATATTGAAATGCTGCAGATAACAGGCCTATAATTAACTTTCTGCATCTCTGGCCACTGTGGCACTGAATTTAAAGTTGCCAGCCACCGAGATTATTATTAGTCCTGTAACATTTAGTCAATCTTGCTTTGTTTGTTGCATCACTGTGCAATACGTTTTTAAATAAGTTATTCACTCGCGATAATGAATTTTCTTCTCAGGTTCAACATGAAAGCAGCAACTATCAGGTGAAAAGGTGAACTGCAGCACTTAAACAGCCAGAACTGTGTGGAAACCTTGTGACAACCATCTCCACATCTCTCCTCTATCCATCAGCCAGCATCATGGCAAATGCTGAGTGAGTATAGTGCATTTATTTCTCGTCTTCCTCACTCTCTCCTCATATTCCATCATCATTCCATCAGTGTTTCTTTTATTTTCCCATGTATAGTAACCTATAAAAATGTATGGTGAAATGCCGAACTGTTAATAGGGAGTGTCTGTAGGACATAGACCACATTCGTATGGATTCCTTCGTCTTGCTTTCACATTGCATTTTTTCCAGCATGCCTCTTCTTTTCTGATCTCCACCTGGGAAACAGGTTTCGGTGCCTCCTTTTTTTTCTTCTTTTTTTTACAATAATGACCTTTATTCACACAGACATTCTAACCGTTGAAGGGTCTGACCCTCTCTTAATACATCCATGGTCTTACCCTGGTCACTCTGAATGCTAAACACAGATGCAAAGGCAAACTGAGATGCAGAAACACACCTGCACAATGCTGATTACAAAGCGTCCATTCTACAGCCGTAAACACGTGTCATGCTACTCCTCTCTGTGGAACAATATATAGTATATTGATTAAGATTATCCATGATTTTTTCAAAAATTAACAAATTTTTCCAACAACTCCTCTCCACCTCCAGTTTCTCCCAGCTTTCCATTTTTAAACTGTGCTCTCCAAGTGCGTAGTGAGAACAGCTGATGCATTACAGAGGGACCGTGCTGTAGCCTGTGTGCATGTTTGTGAGTGTGTGAAGAGAAAGTAAGAGGTAAGGGAGAACACTGGAAATCATTATTCTCTGTTAAGTCATGATTCTGCTGGCGTAGCATGACTCTCTAATTTGTCTCTTTTTAACTAGCTGCATTTATTCTCTTGACCTAGATGAATAGCCCTAAATCATTGCTCCATTTGTGCTTTTATAAGAGAACCAGTTCTGCTCATGGTCCCATACAGAGCTCAGCTCAGCAGATATCAGTAGCAATGTCATATCATGCTGTGTTTAAGGTAAAATACATCCTAAAACAGATTACTATAGCTCACAGTCATTTTCCACAATCCACCAGAAAGAAGCTTTCACTCTTGAAGACTGATGATCAGTATAAAAACAAAATAATCTAAAATGAGAAACAAGCTTTGGTTTTAATTCCTCTTTTCATTATTCATCCATATGTGCAAAAATATTTCAACCTTGGTGTTTGGTGAAGTAGCATCGGAGGTATAGTATAAACTATAGTATAAACTATATACTTAATGATTATTAGGGAAACAGACCTTTATTTCATACAAACTACTGCTTGAGTCTGACATATGATCAGCTTCATAACGATATATATATATATATATATATATATATATATATATATATATATATATATATATATATATATATATATATATTTAGATTTAAAAGTAGATAATGTATCAGCGCTCTGTAAAATCAGTCTTGGATCCTTTATTGAAGTAAAAGTACCAGTATAACAGTGTAAAAATACTAACTAAAAGTACTTAAAATCCTATTTAGGCAATAGCACAGAAGGATTATCAAAAATAAAAGTACTGGTTCGGCAGAAAAATGGCCCCTGTGATTGCTTTATTCTTTTCCATGATATTATTAGATTGTTAATACTGAAGCTTCAATGTGTAAGCAGTATTTTACTGTTGTTGCTGTTTGAGGGGGAGCTTATACGTTTTTTTTATTACATTATTTGGGTGGGTTGTTTAGTCCAGGGACCCCTCAAAAGGGTCACAAATTCTAAAATCTTTGAAATTTGTGACTGGCTTTAAGTTTAAGAAAAAATGTCCACAAATCTAATCTCAAGAGTCTAACTTCATGAGATTAATGTATACAGTAAATTGCATGTTAGGGTGGATTTCCCTTTGAGACTCTAAAGGATCCTCGGCACCGGTCAGGACCAATCGTCTTTCACCCTTCATTCACCTTGTTGTTTATTCAATGCCAGTGGGAGGGTGAAGAGGTTGGATGTTGGTTCAGAGGGTGAAGAGGTTGACAAGCAGATGGTGTATTTCTGCCTGTTGGGAGAAATGCTGCCTACGAGTGTCCCCCTATTCTGCCTAATTGTCTCTTTTCATAAGTACACTGACATAATGTATGCCGTTTATTAGCAATGGATAATAACAAATGGACTGTAAGTTAGGAGATCTTTATGATGAGCATTTCAATCAGGACATACTTCGTTTATTGTACATAAGCATAATGAAATATCCAGAGTAGGGTTGGCGGGTTTGCCTGAAAAGACAGCTGACAGCAACGGAGAGGAAACATTTAAAGCAGGATGACATGCTGTGATTGGATCATGAATTGTGTGGCCAATTCTGATTGGTTTACTGAAAAGTGAACGCCTCTAACCAGCTGAAGAATTTTAGGAAGAGAGAGCGATGATTGAAGTTATTTGAAGTCTTCCTGAAAGAATTTATGCTTAGCTTCATTAGGGCTGATATGTTTTTAAAAGGAACATTGGCTTTTAAAACATTACGCCCGAGTAAGTGTTAGTCATATCTGTCAGTCAGTATATCAAATTAAAGGGACACTACATCGATTTTACACGTTAAGTTCATAGTACAATTAGAGCTCAACAGTCACCATTCAGTTGCTCCATTGTATATAAAGAGTTTTAACCAGCCAGCCACGAGATGAATCCTGACCATAAAACATTTGATTTGGCGCAAAAAAAAAAAAGTACAAGACTGTGTATAAATGTTCATAGACTTCAGTAGTAGCAGCTTGCTAGCCGTTCGCAGGAGCAGTAAACATTTCCATGGTAATAGCGAGCTCCACCAATTGGAGACGCCGCTGTTATGCTTAGTATTGTGGGTAGTGGAGTACTTCTCTATGACCGCAAATAAAACATGTTTTTCTTAAAACAAGGTTGATTTCATACAGACTTGTGGCTTCTACAGGGGCATACACCTGCTTTTTACAATCTTGTAGCTCGTGGTAAGTCTACCTCGGATGCTTTAAACATTATGGCTAATAATCAAAATAAAATATAAATAAATGGGATTTTCACTCCTGGGACCACACTGTTGAGATATGGGTGTATAATTTTACATATTTTGCAGTCTTTGCTCACTATGTGTTATGAAAGACTCAGCAACTTCAACATGCCTTTATCTCTGATGACATTTGGAGCCATCCTTGCCTGACAGTTTTTTTGACAAGTGAACACCTATATCATTACAGCTTCCTCAGTATATCATCATTACGATGTCATTTTCAAACTAATCAGTGTTATCTGCGGGAAAAGTCTCCCTCCAGTAAATTGTTCCTGGAAATGCCATTATAATTATAATTATTCACTCAGTCTTTACTGAATTATACGTTCAAAATTCAATAAGATAACGACTGTTGCTACAAATTCTGCATAATAGCCAAGATGCAGCAGGCAATACCTCAAATATAGACGTACAGAATATACTTTGTGTCTCCTATGTTTAAAATACAGTGCAGAAGAAACAAATCAGTCAGTTAAGTCAGTTTCACAAGTCCACAGAAATCTGTCTTTTCACTCATTAAGTCTTTCAAGACCCGTATTCCCTTAAGTGTCTGTAGAAATTAAAATAATCTATTATTGGAAACTGACACAGTGTAAAAAGGTCCATGGACTTCTCCATTATGAAGATGACTTATGTACATGTGCTGTCTTAGTCCTGGCCCAGGAGGATCTCTGTGTCTCCTGTGTCTTATACAGCTTGTATCTGTAAAGGTCACACCAGGGCTGCAACAGTCCATTGTGCAGTCCACCAATTCATCATAGTTTAATCTGTAATATTATTAATGAGCTAATGTGCCTGGCAGAATTCATTAATATCTACTGGCATGAAATTACAAAAGTTTCTCTGGAAGTTGAATTGGGTGTTCTAAGAAATTACCCGAAGCAATGATGGCAGGTGTTTTGTCCTACAACGTGAACACTGTGCCAAATACCAAGTTATGTTTTCCAAGCTATTACCTTGAAAAGACTGTTGAATTGACTAAGGTGTATACATACAGTATTAACCAAAATACAAGTGGTACGAAAGGTGAGGAAGTATTTTTTTCTGCTGGTATCACTGTCTGTACGTTCTTAGCAGCAAGAAAAAGACACTTCCTAAGTTTATGGTACTACAACAAATGTGCAAGTGTGAAATGTCTATATGCTGTACATTTAGGTATTGAGTCTGACTATAAGTCAGAAGTTGTGGAATTGTTTGCAAGTGTTTGCTGTTCCACCACCAGTGTACTCGTATGCGATGAGTGCATAACACTAATACACAATGATGTCCAGCTTCTACAAAGTTCTCCACAGCAGCTGGTGGGAGCAGAGAACATCTGTTTTGTGTCCATGTTGTGGCCAAGTTTTGGGTGTGTTTAAGATCCTCAGGCGTTGTAGTCAGACAGCCTAATCTAACGTGTGTGTGTTGATCTTGTAGTCCACTTAGGCCTTGGACAGAGTGGAGAGCGGTTCAGGATAAAATGTGCCTGGATGGAAATACATTTTATTTACTCCCACAGAAAGTGTATTTTGTAAAGCTGCCATTGTGCTTCTCAAGGGGAGGTGATAAGCAGTGTAACATCTATGTTTGATGTAATGGAATGTGGATATAATGGCTTATAGGTTTAATTTTCTTGATATATTGCATATATTTACAATACTGTATATGTCAAAACATGAAAGCAGATTTTTTTTCTCCCCCCATATTTCCATTCCATGGTACCTTTTGTAATTGTACTAGACTGTATGCTGCCTGACATAGACATATCCACTACCTACTGTAATGTACACTGTAAGTTTAAACAGGATATTAACAGGAGTTCACTTTGAAGCTAAATTGATATCAGAATGTCCATACATGTTTTGTTAGGATTTTGTTTTTCTGTAGTTAGGCTTCAAAAGATGTATTTATTTATTTATGCCTTTATTTATTCCTTTATGTGTTTGCCAATAGTAGAGAGATGGCCCCTAAACAAGACTAAGAGTCTACAGCCAGGCTATTGGCTCTGTTGAGCTGTACTAATGTTCAGCAGTGCTTTGAGCGTACCGCTAACGTCAGCATGCTAACATGCTGATGTTCATTAGGTGCTTATGCTAACATTTGCTAATAAGCAAACAAAGCCATTTCCGCTTGCAAGTCTGTCTTATTGCATAGGGGTCTCAAGGGTCATGAGCGAGACACCTCTAGTTGTTGGAGGGCAGAACACTCTTCAGCGCCACTGGCTTCCAGTTACTTACATGACCTTCTGTTTTGGTCAGTGAAGTCCCTTGAGCAACTTTTGTCACATAATGACCTTTCCTACCTGGCCCACAACTCTACAGTCCACAATGTACTTTTATCTGCCAGCCCCAGGGAATCCTGCTCCCCTGAATATCACTTCTTTCCTGTGGGTGCTTTTCTGCAGTTGCAGTCTTTTTAGTCTTTCCATAAAATAATGCTTTTGAGAATTTTGCAATTGCTACTTTCCCGTTAGATAAGAACTGCTCAGAAAGGTCAGTATTTGTATTTAAGACAGCAAAAATGTTATATTTGTACTTAGATAGAAACAGAGGCAGGTTTGTCCTTTGTTTTTTTTCATTGACATTGTTTGGATTTTAGTGCATTAAAGTCATTACCATGTATATTATATTAATGAATTATAACAAAATTATTACAACACCTGTATGCTGAACAGCACCTTTTGAATGCAAGGAGCTGTTAAATTCATTCATTCAATTCATTCACTATACTTTTCATAATATTCATGTTCGTGTATTTAGTCTCTTTTGGGTTCAATTTATAGGGAGCTATGATATACAGCCCACTTATATGTGCGTAAATGAGTCTGTATTTTCCATGCAACATTAATGTAACATTGACACAGAAAAAAAGCAAGTTTAAGTCTGCAAGTGGAGTAGCAAAACATTCATTCATTCAATATCTCAGAATGCATGCCTAACCCTATTGCTCCACATAAAACTTTGCCGAACATTGTACAAATCTATGGGCTGGGTCAGCAGCTTTTCCTGATATCTCAACTGGCAGCCAGGCAGCACACCAGGGAACATTACTGTAAGCTGTGAGCCGGAGGGCTCTGGACAGCTTGTGTCTGTCATGACTGGTTATGTGTACGGTACTGATTGTTTGGGAAGCGAGCCAAACCTGCTGCTGTGCTGTAGATGAGAGGTGGTATAGATGAGATGTTGTGTGTAGGAGAAGCATGGAGAGGACAACATCTCTCAAGCCAACCTGCTGTGGCATAATACTGCACATCCACAGTCTCAGAGTGGGAATTAAGTCTTTACCAAGTAAAATAAGTAGATGTATTTGTCATAGAGGCACATTGACAACTTCCACAGTACAACATACTAGTCCATCCTGACATACATTACTGTAGTTGGACACATGATAACACATTGCATGCCCTTCGGTTGGTAATTTTACAGTGCAGAACTAAGTCAGTAATAGTGATGTTGCACTGAAAGCCACCAACTGTAAGTTTTTATTAAACATAACTGGTATGCTTGAAAGATTAAATAACTATTTTTTTTACCTGTAATTTAAAGCCCCCGGAAACTAAATCCTATGTAGTTATCCATAACCCTAAATATTTAGAATTAAATAACACAGTTTAAGCTTTGAAAAACATAAGCAGGCAACTGCACAACTGTCATCACATTCTGATTTAAATGTTGCAAAATTCTCATTGGTCCTCAGAAATACATGGCCACTGAGCCCAGCCGACCTGAAACCAGCCAGAAGATCACAGACAAAACACAAAATACACAAATCTCTCAGTTGAAATAAACAGAACTTTTCCAACTTTGGCATAACATTTTATATTTATGTAGGACTACATCGCTCATAGTAATAGAAGGATTGAGTTAATAGGTTTTCAGGGCCTTCAAAGGAAAATATTGAGTGCCAAATTCTTGCATCAATTGATCAGTTGTAAAGCCTCAGAATGGCCACTTCCTACATCACAGACATTCTTACCTCTTGACAACTTGTTTTATAGGAGAATATAAGGCTAACTGACTCTAAAGTCCCCTTTTAAGTTATTTTTAAGACATGCTTTCTTAAACTTACATTTACAGATTTAATTCCTTGCTGTGTTATTCTCTCATTTTGTTAATTATTTCATTGTATTTGTATGCATGTATGCTTTGTACCTGTCAATTACTGAAATCATTACATTTTCTGAACAGACAAGAAAAGGCTGCTGTCTACAGAAAAAAAAAGCGATATTCTCCTTCACTCATATAAAACATATTGCATTGTACACGAGTCAACAGCATATCAGCCTCTGGCGACTATATTTTGACTATATAGAGTATGTATCTTCAAAGAAATGTAGGACCCTCTTGCCAAGGGAAACAATCCCATCAAATTAGGATGAGGGCAGCAACTCTTGAGACTAGACTGCAATAACACTTCATGTTGAAAACAAAGGGCTTTTATTAATGAAAAACAAATAGCACTGTTGTTGTATGCTATACATGCAGAGATGATAGACTACGCTTGGGAACTACCATACTACCACCTCTACTTTTTGAAGAAGCTTTCACCCTTAACTTTCATCATATGAAGAATCCTCAGTCTGCGATGTATTCTGGCAGTTATATGTAATTATATGTCGTAATTTTCCTTTTTGTTGCTAGAGCTTTCTTTCAACCTGCTTCAAGCATGTCTACCCATTTTTTTTTTAGACAGCTTGGGAGAACAAGTCAGCTCTCTTATTCAGCGGTGGTTTACTGGCTACAAAGCTGACTGGCAACATTAAAGAAATGTGACCACTGCCTTCTCAAAAGTGAGAAAATTAGACTATTTCACCTTGAATGATAAATAGATGAGCCAGGCGGTTTTGTACAGGAGTTTTGCCGAATTTCCATTGGGACAGAGAGTGTGTACAGCTAAAGGTCTCTGCAGCCAATGAGCACATGCTTATTTACCTGAAACAGGTACAGAATACACCTGCTTACAATGGCTGTGATTCATTCATTTGATTGTTGTGTTCAGTGGTTTTGTTGTGGTAACATAACTACAGCTGGTGCCTTTTTCCTTGTATTCATGCTCTGTTGGTGTTCATTTGTTTACTTGTTGGGTTTAAAAAAAAGAACGACGTGACGTAGCAAGGAGGGAGATCGGTCAGTTTAACATTAATAAATATGGATCACAGTGGTCATTTTGACACTGGAGAAGTTGAAAATGTATATTCATATTCATATGACAGACAATCATGAGCCTGCTAGGTGTGCAAGAGACCTGGAGCAGCTGAGAATCAGGAGAAGTAATGGCCTTCGGAGGGAAACCGAGTTGTGGTGTGAGGAGAACCAGTGGAGAACTGGACAGGTGTCTTGGTGAGTGACTGGCATTAGCTTAGAGAGATGAAAAGACGGTTCCCTGCCAAACATTTTGTTTGATAGGTGCCTGTGTGGGAAATGCCAGCATGTGGCCTCAGCTGTAGAGAGTATATACTGCAAGGAGGTGGATGCAGGGGTTCCAAATTCATGTTTCAAAATGTCCTGGTAGCAGCTATAATGCGTAAGCTGACTGAAGATGCTTAGACCAAACACCTCTCCCCATTCATTTAAATGAAAAACGGGGCAAGACGTATTTGCTTCCAGTTGCCTTGTTCACTCTGCACATAGTTCAATATTTAACCAGCACCTTCACAGTGCTGTTGCTCAAAAACTTAGCATGGTCTTTTAAGGGCTTGTTTCCTAGTGTGGTCACTCATGTTTAAGTTATGTGTTTATGGCTCAGTTAGAAGCTGCGTGGTGCCTTGGATAAAACTGAAAGAAATGTTAATATCTAATATTATTTCCATGTGTATTTGGCTGGTTACTTCCTTATTTCCTGGTGTTAAGGTCATAGAGTCAGAGTTTAGATCAGATCAGCCTTAGTTCCTGTATCAAGCTGTCCTGCCAACACACACACACACACACACACACACACACACACACACACACACACACACACACACACACACACACACACACACACACACACACACACACACACACACACACACTCTTTCGCAGATATTAGGATGCCCTCCAACAGCTCAGGTCACTCCAGATTGCATCAAAGGCCCTTTAGCGTTGACATTATCACTGTATATTTTAATAAACTGTGCTTGTGTCGTTGGATAGGGTCACTGTGTGTGTGTATGTGTGTGTGTGTGTTTTGGGGGTTTTCTGTTGCATGTTTCTGCCTGCATATCTATCTGTCCTGTCCTGTCTGTTTACGTGTCTGTCCTTTCCTTAAGGTATGCCTCTCTGTCAGATTCATGTCTCTCCTCTCAATGTTTTAGGTCACTCAGTGTTGTTTGTCACGGCCATCTGAAGATGACTGTAGGAGGAGGAAGGAAAAGAACTCAGAAACGCAAAGTGGAAAAAGTGTATCCGTCTATGGCAAATGGCTGCTGGATATACCCTTTGTTGTTCTCTCTGCACACAACCATTTATACAATCACTTCAGTTTTTCTTTGAGTTTTATAAGTGCCAAAGACATGAGATAAATAGACCTGCAATATCATGATTAAATGTTAACTTCAGAATTTGATATTTATATCTGTGAGGAAATGGAGGCACCTTCTCCTCTCTTTTACCACCTTGTTTTACCACCTCGTTTTACCACGTCTTATCACCCCTACATTTCCACTCTCTTTTTCACTATGTCTATCTGTAGTCAACTTTCTTTCTTTCTCCCCTTACCATTTTCTCCCTATTTACCTTTGTTTTTCTTCACTCTCTATGTATGACCTCATTGTTTCACTATCAGTCCTCCTCCTGAACCTTTGTGCTCCTCTTCCCCCCTTGTCTTTTCCGTGCACCTCTTTCTGCTTCCAACCCAGTCTCTCAGGTCCATTTCTATTTTTATACATATTCTCTTCTTTTATTGTTTATAGCTCATTTTTTTCTTTATTGCCCACCCCTGTCCTTGCAAGCACTGATATCCAACCCCATTTTCTCCCAGTCCTTCTCTAGTTTCCCCTCCCCATTCACCCTCTTCCTGACTTCCTTTGACGTTTGAAGGAGAGTGGGGATCCACTCAGCTGACAAAAGGAGAGGCGATGATGTCACAGCAGACATGTTACACCAGCATCTGCTCTGGTCTAAAAATACACACCACAGGGCACACACAGTCAGTCGCAGCTGCACTCAGCATTTGTTTCCACCTCCACGCTCTACTGAGATGGCCCAGCTTTTACACAACTGGGGCTTGTGGGCACTCTGGGTTATATGCTGCTGGCCCACAACTGAGCAGCCTTGATGTGTTTAGATAAAGACTCTAGGTGGATAAGGGTGTTGGGTGGAGGTTTGCTGGTATGAACACAGAGGAATGTTGGTATATTTATTATTAACATCCAACCTGTCATTTACTGTATGAATTAATTTAACATTTGATCCATGTACATGTTATCTATATGTTTTACCTCAGACAAATGGGTATCACTAAATTGAAATTTGTTTTAAAAATCATTTACTTTAATTATGTGAAAGAGTTTCTGCTATTATAATCAAAGTACCCTACTTTATGTGAAGGATAATTTAGAATTGAGGTTACCTGCTGATAACGCCTGCGTCCCAGTTGGGACGGTTAACTTTACCGCAGGTGAGGACAACTCTCCGGTGGGAAACATAGGCGGAAGCCCAGTGAGTAACTATGGAGCTGACTAATGCTCTGTTTGCACCATTGCCATTAGCGCTGTTAGCGATCCTCGTTTTCTCCACCCTCTCTCTCCCTATGTGATCCGCTGATTAGCGGTACATGTATAAGCTCCGTATGAGCACAAATGTTGATTCAAAAACAATTTTATTGATTTAAAGTGACTGTGGTCCTCCAGAGTCTTTGATATGCTCTCCATCCATGGCAACGGTCTGTTATACAGAAATAACAGACTGTACAATGCCATGATTGACCAATCAAAATCAAGTATTAAACAATGTTGTGTAATAAAGCTGGAAAACTTTAGCTTGCTAGCTAACATCACTGTAGCTGAGGATGACCTGCCACAACTAAGTAGCTTAATTAGCTTAGTTGCGTAGTAGCATAACTCATTAACATAACTCATTAACATTACTCATTAACATTACACATTTCAAATAGCCTAATACTGGTGTGGCATTTAAATAATTTAAAAGGATGAGCATAATAGAAACATTGTAAGAAATCTAAAAGTGATCTTTAGAGTTGTTTACTTCAATAATTTTTTATCATTACAACATTGTCTTCAATGTTGTCACATTCTTCTTTTTTATGTGTTGTGTGAATAAGGCTTGTTTACTATTGGATGACAGTGGTTCAAGTTTTCAGACTGCTTAAGAAAATCTGGACAGTCACAGCAACACACGCTCTCCCCCAGTAGTCACTGTCTTAGAGCAAGGCACTGTACCTGCAGCTCCTCTGGTCCTCAACAGTGGAGGATTGTGTGAGTGCTCAGTTGCTCCCTAGTGCTGAGTGGGTGTTGGAGTGTAACCCTCTCTGACCATGCATTTACTCCCCGAGGCCATCACTGTAAATAAGAATGTGTTCTTAGTGAAGTTGCTGGGCTGAAAAATTTGTATTTTTTATCTGCACTGCTTTTGTGCTCATACATATGCATAACAAAACTCCTCTTTCTTCCGCTCTGATATCTAGGCTATATTTGCTACTTTTATGGTAATTGATTAATGCCATTTGACTGTGTTTTTTAAATTTAAAGTATTTAAGTGTTTACCTGAAAAAAGATGGCTTCTTCAAGGCTACGAGAGAATGACACTAATCTAGTATTTTTCTGTCTGAAAGTCAGACATGGCATCCACCCCCTAAATGTTTCCAGTCTAGCATCAATATCTATATTTTACTGGTGTGATTGAATAGTTCTGCTCACATCTCAGAAATGTGTCTGTGTGTTTAAAAAAAAAAAAAAGTAATGTATGCTTCTATTCTGTCTCGTGTTTGTGCTTGCATGTGTGTGTGTCTTCTGTTTTTCTGTTGTTTGTGTTGGCATATAACTAGGGAAGTGGAGCAGGCCGGTTCATCGGACTTGGAGATCATCTCCCAGCCAGTGGAGGATGAGAACCAGTACTTGGCTCCTCCAGTGCAGCTGGTGAGTTTTGGCTACAGAGATCTGCCCCTCGCAGCTCTTGACCTCTCGCTGGCTGGCTCGCAACTCCTTTCCAACGCAGATGAAGATGAAAACAGAGAAGGGTGAGTGAAGCTACTGTTGTGAGCATTGTTCGATATGATAGATACATTTGCTTTATTTGTTTTTAATATGATTTGCCTCTGTGGCAAGTGTGAGTGACAGACGTGATCCTTTTTTGGTTTCAAACTGCTTTTTGGGTTAATTCACAGTGACAACAATTTGCTTCTGTGAACAGTTTGGCAACAGCGAGGTGTGAGTGGCACACTGGTGGTACTGTTTTCTACTGTCTGTTTTCTAAAATCAGTTGGAAGTGGCACAAACACACTCACAGTCAGTGTATTTATCATACCTTAAGCTTATCATGTTATGTTTGTTAGAAAAAATGATCTGATTTTGGTAACTGGTTGGATTTTTACCTCTATAGCACCCCTTCACTTATTTGCTGGCTTCAGATGATCCCCCATTTTCTCTTTCTTATGTTATTACTGATTTCACATCAGAGTGTATACAAACTACTAAAACATTTTTAGTTTAGTTATGTCTTGGACAGCCCCCCTTAATTAACTGTACAGTAAAAGGAGCAGCTTTAGCCTCTACGGCTAATTTCCAGCTGTAGCCTAGTCCCCGGCCAGCTGACAATAGCATCCTAAAATACAATGGTTAACATATTAAAATGAGTTACATTACATCTATAATAACAACAGGCCTAAGCAAAAAGGGTTAAAACATACAAGGAAGTGGCACACAAATAAACAAGCACAGATAATCTCAATGGCATTAAATGAGTCCATGCAGTTAATACGAAGGAGACAAGAGAAAGGAGAAAAGTCTCAGAGGCCACATTGAAAGCACATGCAAGACATAATGGAGGCAGGCAGCAGAGATGACAGCAACAATGACTATGTCACATCAAACACACATCACATCTGACAGATTAATGTGTGCAGTAATACATATCGGACTGCCATGTTTTAAGGTGTTTTGTGGAATATGTAGGTATATTTTTGATTGTAGTGGGCAATGAATTCCAAGGTCACCTCGTGCGGTGCTTCTAGTGATCTGACTGCCGTTGTTACGTTGGGTTATGAAAGAGTTCAAAGGAGTAGGAGCAGAATTTTGTAGACCAGACAGATGTTTTTGTATTTAATTACATCTTCCCAGCTCAGCAGTTTACGGTTATTTTGGATAATACAGTGATGCAAGCTGTTCGGCTTCGGGTCCAAAACTTTGAGTGTGTTAATGTCTTCTATAAGAGCTTCCAATCAGCTTCAAATTGTTGTCCATCAGCAAATGAATAGCTAGCCTGCCTTTTAAAACAACCGCATGTCAATGCACATCATGAAGTTGGTGCACATGCCAGTGATATTACCATATCAGAATACCCTTCTCTACAAAAATATTAATGATGTGATTTAAACAAATATCGTGAAGTGGGATGACTGGCAAAGTTTGTGTTTTCTCAGTCAACCTGTTACAAACCATAACAGACGTGAGTGAAGAAGTGTTTCTTGTTTGTATGTATTTTGTTTGCTGCAGTCATTTCTTTTCTGCTCTTGATACTAGCAGCCGCCAGGGTTTTTTTCCTTTTTACACATGTTACAGTTAAATTCTAGAGAGAGAGAGAGAGAGAGAGAGAGAGATCATCTCAAATTAACTTTACTATTTTTGTATATTTCAAAAAAAGTATAAAATAGAGTTAAAGTAAAAGAGTATTGTGACAATACTGTTATGGCTGCATTCTGGCATGAATCTTCAAAAACCTTAGACAAGGTGAAATGCAAATTAATTTAAAATGCATAATAACTGCAGCATCATCTGATTCAAAATGTCACACAAATGAAAATGTGTGTTGGATTTTGTGGAAAAATGGTATATACTTATATCAAGGAGAGTTGTTAGGAGTAAGTACTTACATGCATAATGTGAAAAATGATTGCTGAAAACCAATTAGTATTCAGAGCTGGTCAGCTTCACCCTGAGGTGATTACATTGGCCAAATTGAGCCAGTGACAGCAGTGGTAAGCCACTCAATCTTACTGGTCCTATCTAAATATACAGATCTAGTGTCTTGAAGACCTGATTGATGCAAGGCAAACTTTACTGATCTTCCCATTGTCAGCAGTGTGATATGATATGATGTATAGCAAATGTCTGCACTGAAAACATACAGAAGAAATATTGGCGACTTGCTGTGGTGTTGTGGTGTATTGCTGTGTGGTGATTTCCTGTCCTGTTGCACTTAAGGGCCACCATAGTTTGGATACTAAATATTTTTAACAGAAAGCCTGTGTTACAAACTTGGGATTTGAAGTTTGAAAGACATAGCACATTTTAGCTATGATTCCACATCAAGCTTATGCTACTGTAATTCAGTTTGTCAGACTGTTTATCAAGAAAGCTAAACATATCTGAATATACTGACTAGAATAGACTGTCAACCTTTTGCTCAACATATAATTGTAGTTGCTGTCTAGTGATACAATATGTCAGTATGGTAGGATATTTTCACATTTAACAGACTTACACTTATTTATAGTTTTTACCCAAAAGCCCTTGTTTGTGCATGCACACACACACACACACACACACACACACACACACACACACACACACACGCACACGCACACGCACACGCCCCATCACATTTGCTTAAATGCCTTATACTGTATGTAGTATGCATGATTATCATCCATCATGTATAAAGTCTCCCTCCCCAAGTCCTTGACTTGCTGTCCCTGTTGCTCAGTATTACGTCCATTAATCATTAAGTGACAACCTCTGGGTTGTCCAGCATCCATAACTTAACTGAGATCAATTCATCATTTCAGACTAAATATCCCCCCTCCTCCCCCTGCCTGCTGACAATATGGGCCTTTATTGCAAGTGACATTTTACAGCACAGGAGCCGATAATATCACACTCTTAAGTCTTTTGTACAGTCTAACTATACATGCTGTCACGTTTAATTATTTTATTGGGTCTCACATGGGTGATCAAAAGCAGGCTGTTTAGGTTGTACTACAACACTTCCAATTTTTTGATGTCATTAATGTAGTACTATGTATGAAGTCATTCATAACTTACACATTGCCACAGACTGTTCTTGACTGATTTGTAAGTGTGTTTTCTATTTGTATGTAACCAAGCATCATTACTTGGCTCTCACTTTTTGTTTTGCCGATTCTTAGTTTTATTTTTCCTCTTGCTGGAAATTCTGTTTGGATTTCTGTTGTTAGCCTTCACTGCACCAAGACCATATTGGAATCAAGGCTTACTCAATTAGGTCCTGTAAACTTCCAGTTCAAGAACGAAAGCAATAAAAATGAATTATATGGATAAAAAAGAGAAAATACTTTAACACCATTTTAGTCAAAGGCATGTTAAATGTCTGACCTGCTGATCGTGGGTGTGGTCCTTTGCTTTATCCACTATTTCACGATTGTGTGAAATGCTGGTACAGAGCATATGGATATGAGGTCACATCACAGCTGTCCTTTTGATTAGTCACAACATTAACAGGTTTTTTTCCCCTGTGCAAACCTGCTCACTGTCCAGTCTTTCTATTCTGTCCAGCAACTCTGACTCAAACCTGGCTCTTAGCTGAAGCTCTCAATAGGATGCACATAAACACCATAAGCTGTAGTACAGGACCCAACACACACACGCCAAATCCATACACACTACCTCATCCAAATACTCCGTTTGACACCAAATCAGGTCTCACTCCATTGGTTCCCTTCAGTTAGCCAGTCATGGTCAGAAACAGATGGATTTCACAGACGCAACATCAACAGTAGGCGGTGCTGACACTCACACCGTGCTTGTATCAGAGCCAGTACAGCCATTATGTGTCCTATTTCATATTAGGGTCAGTCATAGCATGTATTTCCATCCATATGCATAATGGATAGACGTGCTTATGTTTACTGTGATTGTCCTCGCTGTCTTGGGCTGGTGTTGTTAGGAAACATACAGTGATGAATTATGCTTGCAGCATTTGCTATTGTAGGTCAACTTGTGAAATACCTGTAAGGCTGCTTAAAGGTGCACTATGAGTTCCAAACAAAACAGAGCAAGCTCGCCCATCCCCCCCATGTTTCCGTAACTGTCATGACTAACTGACTAAAGCCCTCTACACACTGACCAGAGGGCCGACCATCGGCAGAATAGGTATTTGGACTGATAAGTCTCCCCGAGTTGGTCAAAAAAATGTCTCGGAACACACCGAAGAGACATAATAACGTAATACGTCTCCATAACAGCAGGTGGCGCTAATCTGTATTGTGGCCCAAAAATTAAAACCGGCAGCTGATTGGACGAACGCGTCACGTGGGTCTGGCTGCTACTTCCGGATTTGGGATTTTTCAAACGGCCATTAATGGCGACTCGTTCAGAATACGATCTCAAATTGTACTAAAGTAGTTCACCGAAACGTGTTTCTGAAAACATTTTAAGCGAGAAATAGGCCATGCAGTTGCTGAATCTGTCTTCATTTTGGCTCGACAAAGGACATTTTAAAATATTTTCATCAGAGATTTTCGTTAGAGACTATAGTCATGCTCATTTGGGCACCCTGTTTCCGGGTTAACACTCTACCAATCAGATTGGTCATTTGAGCCTGATTGCCGGCAGTGCCCGCCCTCCCGATTATGCCCTAATAATCGGCGAAAATGAAGGCCGATGGCCTCTCCAATGGACGATGGCACGGAACACACCGAACAGACTCGAGTCACTGACCTCACCAGGCGATTTTCTGGTTGGTCTGTAGAGGGTTTAACTGTCACTAACCCCCACCCCCTCCCCCAACCATCTTGTCGGTGATTGGCTGGAGTGGTTTGTTGTATTTTGGTGGACAGCCTGTGCCTCTAGTGTTCATTTGATGTTTACGACCCCTGTGTTGTCTCCATAGACCGGGCTTTTTCACTGTATATTCAGGGGGCAGGCAGTTAGCGGATCATGGAGAGATGCCTACGATTTGAGACAAAAATGAAATTGCGCTGAAACCATGCAAGAACTCATAGTGCACCTTTAAGCTTAGAATTGGCCAATAACTGGGTCACGAGCCTGCTGTTGTTGAGTAATCACAAAACGAGACTACCAATATGTTCAAATGAGCTTGGGCCCAGGGGCAAGATACTTAAGTTCTTCCTTCTGGTGTATGAATCCCTGCTGTAAGAAGCTGTAAGAAGTAACCAGCCAGTGTGGTGAAGGTTATTTTACCAGGGAGCCCAATTTACTGAAACTGTGCTTAGTGCGATGGGGTCACTATTTCATGTTCAAGTCATTAGTGCAAAATGTCTGCCTGTAAAAATGTTGCCAGTGGGAGTTGTAAAAGTCATCATTCTTTCGTTTAGTTTTAATGAAATTCCATTTAAATGCACCAGGCATGAGCTCCAGTAATGTGTGTGTTACATCTCCATTATACCTTAAAACACTATACTAATCCCTCACATTAATCACCTATACTGTATTTCTTGCTTTGTGATAATAGAGGTGAAATATTAAGTTGTTTAAGGGTCTTGCATCACATCAGGTGTTTTTGCCAACCTGTGAGATTTCTAGACAGAATACAGGGAAGCAGTGAGAATCAGCACTGAAAAACTAAGGATGTGTGAAGAAAAGAGGCCTCCTCTGACATTAAGGCCACGTCATTAGAATCCGTGAGATGTATCGAGAGAGCATCTCACTGAATGTGTCAGTCAGCCTGACACCCTCCAGGACCCAACTCTATTTTATTCTGTGGATTTCAGCACTGCTGGGCTTTTGGTCATTACGCCCGTGCCTCCGTCTCCTCATTACCGTATCGATCTACCTCTCAAACAGACAGCGGCCATTAGCCTCTTTAAATTACATTCACAAGCACCACGCCCGTGCACCATCATCATGTTTAATGCCGGTCTCCTGCGGCAGTGCGCGGCTTTCTTAAATCAGCGCTTTGACATTTGGTACCTATGATATGACTTTGTTGGGTCATAATAGTATGTAAGCATCACCAGGCCCATTTCTGTGTTTGATCTGCATTCTGAAATCAAACACAGAAATGGGCCTGGTGATGCTTATAGAAAGAAGCTAGAGTGCATCTAGCACAGAGACCGATTGCTGAACTCACCTTAGGGAAATGGGTTAGAGGAAATGAACCTTTTTTTATGGGCGTGTGGAATGATGAAGTGAAGTTTAAGGAATGCAAGACAGCAGCAGTGGGACAGCAATCCACAGACATCAAAATGAAAATATATGTGGGAGAAAAATCTGTTAGCTGCTCCACTGACTCTACCTGGGAAAGTGGATTGCCCCACCACCACACCTCAACCCTACTTCCCCCAGCCTGCATTAGCTGGCTCATTGGCTTCCTGAGATAGTGAAGAAGCGTCATGAAGAAAGCTGTGCATGGGAAATGTTAAGGAATGCTCTGTAGTGATGTTTGGTAAAAAGAGAGCGCACGCTCCTGAAAGTGAAAATGTCACAACCACGGTAGAGGTGTTTCATCAACATGGGGATGGCTCATTGGGTGAGGTTTGGAAGTTGTTCTCTCTGGCAGTTTGGGAATATCTTAGTGTCAGCAAAACTTTTCTCATCTACTCATTCCAGAAAGAAAGTGGATGTAAGTGAAAAATATGCAAACTAAACAGATATATCTTCTGTTGTACTGTGTTAAATGTTTACATCCAAATGAATGTACCAGTGTGTAGTGTATTTCAAAGTTATTGAACTAATCAGTTTCATTGACGAGTCCCTGAAAACAGGAAAACAGGCTGTACAGATTAGATTACATGTCCTTTAGCTGACGCTTTTATTCAGAGTGACTTACAATTGCTACATATGTCAGAAGCCACATGCATCTGGAGCAACTATGGGTTAAGTGTCTTGACACATTGGTTGATGTATCGCAGTAGGAATTGAACCCAGATCTCCCACACCAAAGGCATGTGTCATAGCCACTGCACCATCACCTCCCATGTAGAATGAACACAGCTTTGTGTTATTATGGTTTGTCTACTGTATGGTTGCAGCGTGTTATGTAGCAGGAAGCAAGCGGAGGGGATTAATCAAGAGAAAAGGCTCCTGTGTCAAGCTGCCACTGTGTGATGAAGCACCTACTGTCACCCATGTTTGCATATCATAGCCTGTAGCATTGTGAAGGTGGAGCTGACCTTACTGCTATCTCTCGTATAGTGCGCTGCCCTCACTTCACATGACGGCAAAGCAGTCACTCACACACAAACCCTCCTCTATCACACATATTTGTGCATGCATGAACAGAAACACAGCACATAGAGTATTTATACACGGAGAGAAAGAGAGAGAGAGAGAGGGGGGGAACAATGCCAGGCCTGAAAAGCTTTCTCACTGCACTACATAGTGGTTGTTAATCTAATCCTCCGTAATCATGGTTCACTTCATATTCCAGTTTATACTGCGTTGTCACATCTCATTAGGAACAATAATGGTCCTTCATTGATGCTTCTGCACATTTAGATTTTTTTTTCTCTCTTTTGCCACCTTTCTACATATTTCTATATTCCTCATGGTTTTTTCTCTTGCTTCTACTCCTATTCCCTGCATTTCTTACTCTTTTCTTTTTACACTAACTGTCTTATCTTTTTACATCCTTTTCCGTCCTTGATTTCACACAAAGTATGCCTTCCCATACTGAATACCAATCTGCACTGTAACTAAACTAAATGCCAAGAAGCAGCCATTACCGCTGTAAATCATACTGCACACACTTGTCAGCACATCACACTGACCATCACTACCAGTGGCACCGTCAGGAGCCTTCAGGAACCTCTCAGTTCACAGTCCTCTGGTGAGGGTGAAGGTTGAAGATTTCCAGCACCCGTTTACAGTATTGTTGCCTAACAGTGTTCCTATCAGGAGAGACGTGGGCGACATTGTGGGAGGTGGTTTTTCTAGCTAGCATCAGGGGGCAGTTGCAGTGTTAGCAGTTTTGGCGTCATGGTAAGTGGAGTGTAGTTATTAATAGAGTTGAGCCCATCCATCTTCCTGTCTAGGAAAAATGCTGGGAGGACCAAGGTGGCGTGGGCTTGTGTTCAGCACTTTCATGGCCGCCCACTCTCCTCCAAGCTGCTTTTGTTTGTTTGCTCACTTTTTTAGGTTGAAGGGTTCTTTTGGTGCATTTCTGCTTGTATCTGTGTAGGCTGCTGCTGGTGTATGACTTTGTCGGGGAAAAAATGCAGAGTGTAACAAAGAATGTCAGGGAGGGAGATTTGAAGGGCCTGGACCTCATCTGTGGCTTGCATCTATGGTTTAAATTGCAGTTAAATATTCACTGGTGACCAATCAATCAGTCTATCTAAAGCCAATACCATGTACAATACTACTTTTCAGCAAGGCTCCTGAAACACCACAATTTTCTGCAACACCTGCTCAGTGGCTGGAAATATCTTGCTGCCAATGTGGTATGATACACACATAAAAAGGTATAGAGAAGGTCACAGGGTATAGTATGATGTATGCCAATGTGATGAGGGATAAGGGGAACTACCTGGGCGTATTGTTGACTGAGAAAAAGGGATAACACCTGTCACCTGGGTAGTGTAGAAATATCTTAAGATTCAAGCTCATCACACCAACCCTCCCCCAATTTTGTTTCAAGTGCACACCTGAGCAGTGGAATGATGTCATCTCCCATCCCAGTGATGGGTGTGTGGCTGCCAGACGCAGAGACAGAAGCATATGTTGCTGATACGGCTGTTCCAAATGTGCAAGGAGTCCAGGGTTAGGTACCAACACCAGATGGTTCATCTAAATCTGTAGTGAGCAAGGGGGAAATGAGGAAAAACAAGTGCTCCTACCCTCTGCCACCCACCAGCTTAAGGCTATACTGGCCCATTTGCAAGTTTCCCCCTATCCCTTTAACATTGTGTCTCTATCAGTAAGCAAAACCAAAACAGATTTGTGCAACCATTTACTGTCGGTCCCTTTACTGCTTTTTTTACTTTAAATGCTGCAACTTTGTAAAAGGAGGGGGAAAAATGTTAAAGTTTTGCTTTTTGAAATAATGCATTCTCTGAAGGCTCTCACCTGGTCGAGCCAATTTGGCCTGATTTAATTAGAGAGCACAGGAAGTTGTCTGAGACAGCAACTGGGGAGTGACCGGCCTCCCTGTTATCTCCCAGGCTTCTTAATTCCTCTGCCACAGGGATGGCTGCCGGCGTTATTTACTTTGTTGTAAGATGGTACATTACAGGCAGTCATAAGCTGTACATATTGGTAGTAGTTTCTGAAATAAACCCAAATACATTTTACATTAACATCACAGCTCTTATATCTAACGTAACTTTTATCTCTTATCAAGGAGTAAGTTATTAATCACTTATTATCGACTACTGAAATTACATGTACAATTATCATACTGTGTAGGTGAAAATACGCATCCTCTCCAGTACAATGATAAACAATAATAAAAAAAAAAAAACTATCACACATTAGCTACAAACATGCATGATGTAGCATGTATGATTAGCATTACTTTAACAACAAGTAAAGCTTTCTGTCCGTCAGGAAACTCCGTAAATCACAGAGTTGAGGCAGAGCAGCTGGAGTACATCAGAGATAAAACCAGAAAACGGGTTTCTACATAAAATATGATACAGTTTCACACAACAGTCCCAGGTGTGATAGCAGTTCTTTTTCAGTGGCCATTTGGTGTTATGATTTTGACAGCTTTTGGATAGAAGCTGTTTTTGAACCTGTTTGATTTGGACTTGATGGACCTGAATCTCTTACCAGAGGGCAGAGGAGAGAACAGAGAGTGACCAGGGTGTGTAATGTCCTTGAAGATACAACTGGCTTTCTTCTGCAGTCTACCATTGCAGATGTCTGTGAGTGAAGGCAATGGTGCTCCAATGACGTGCTTGTTGCTTAATGTTGCTTTAAGTTTCAAAATTATTAATTGCTCTGTATATTAGCCATTATGTACACTATTTAGACACATATATGGTAGTTGTATGCCCAAATCACCAACAAAAATTAAGTATTAAAGTTAATATTCACAGACATGAGAAGTGTGACATTGCTTTTCTAGCTAATAAGGGAGAGGGATCGAGTGCCGGAGCAAAAACCTATTAGTGAAGACCAGCTTGATTGAGTTGCAAGTAGATCTGTTTTTCTTCATCCTCTTATTTGTGGTGCTCAAAGTAGCTAAAATGATAATAACAATAATAATAATCCACCGACATGGTTTACACCTTGTTATTAAACAGACCATGCTAATTTAGCTCTGTTCACTTAAGAGTATTTGAACCTCTGGTTTCGAAAGCACCATGCCTCATTAGTCTATCTTGTTCACTAAGTCAAAATACTGTTTTGTTTTGTTTGCTGCATCTTAAATGAGCTTCACAATGGCTTCTCTTTCCGATCAATTCACGTCTGTCACTTCATCTGAGATCTATAACTAACTGCAGTCTATAGTAACAGTTTACCGATCTAGGGTGCCTCTGTTCTCATATGAATGCGCACATATGGTATACATGTACAGAATACACCCATGCGTGCACTCACACACAAACACACACACTGACCTTCCTGTCCCCTTGTAACATACAAATCTTTCCCCAGTGTTCCCACAGGGCTGCGAGGAAAAGCTGAACAACAGTTGCCCTTGTTCATTGTGTTGTACACATGAGGAACTGCTCACAGTAAACCCAAGCCTCTAGCTGCAGGTGATAAATATAATGTAAATCATGTTTCTTCTAGTAGATATGTAAACACTGTATATATATATATATATATATATATATATATATATATATATATATATATATATATATATATATATATATATATAGCAAAAGACACCCAGACTGAAAGGGACACAAAGCGATGTGGCTGCGCTGTTTGCAGTCGTGTGTAGTTGTGTCTCTGTGGTAGTTTTGTCTGTCTTTCTGGTCTTTTGCATCTCTTTCTGGTCGTTTAATTGACTTTCTAAAAATAAATTTTAACAGTCAACAGACAATACTGTTGATGTAAGAAGGTGAACACTAAAGTAATAATCCACTTGTCATATTTCTTTTTAGCTTTAGCCGGAGTAAAAGAAGTAAAAAAATAAAAAATAAAAGCTGCTCGATCTCTGAGCAGAAGTCAGTAACTCAGAGATTTATATCTTGACTCCAGGGTCAGTCTTTTATTCCTTTGGTTCTGTTTTTACTGAAAGTGCTGCAGGAATGTTGCCTCTGATGTGTTGTGACCAGTGGTGCATTGGTAATGGGGAACCTTTCCAATGTAAAATGAATAACCTGCAATCTGACAGCATTGGGGAAACTCAGCATGTAGTTTATGCTTAGTTGGTACTCCCCCATTTCCACACTTGCTTTAGCATAAACTGAAGCATTGTGTATGTGTGTGTTTTTGAGTGTGTGCATTGGTTGTTGAAGTAGCCTGCTGAAGACACATCTGTTTCTAGCAGAGGGTAGGATGCTGCCTGTCTGGTGTCTGCTTTGTCGGGTGAGACTGAATTTGACATCAGCAGACTGGGACTTTGCTTAAAAGGGACACTCTTAAATCCTTCCTTCAGAAAGAAGAGGGTCTTCTTGCATCTGCCCCTTCTCTTCTTTCCTGTTAAAACAAATTCCATGAGCACTGAAGTACTTCTTGACAGCATGTTGTTTGGCTGTACAATGATTAGACATGGACCAACTCTGGGCTTTTTGCCTTGAAGCCGCTGATAGGAGCACTAACTGTAGGAGGTTCTTGTTTGGCAATAACACAAATGAACAAAGATGATATGTTTACTGCCAGTCAGTAAAAAAAAAAAAAACCTGAAACTGAAAGGCAATAATCTGTACCCACCTTCATTATGTTTTTTTGTATTTTGTGATTGTACTACTCATGTATGCAGGAAATAATTTGTTTCTGTTTAGTAATTTAAGGAGTCTGTGAGGTCAACGTGAAGTGCAGTAAGCAAGCACAGGCTGCTACACAACATATTTTCTTCTAACATACAATACATTGATATATGCCCTGAATATCCCATGCTTTTCCGTTTCTGATGATATGTGAGTTATGTAGCAAAACTTGATAAGTTGAGTTAGCATGCCAAGATGTATTGTTATGCAGTTTGCTTTTGAGTCACTTTCTTACCGGTAGTGGTCAGAAATTGCCCAGTGTAGCTTTAAATGCGTTAATTCTAACTAGGAATTCTGTAGATTGGTCCACCAAACTGAAATTCCTCAACAACTATTGCCATAATATCTTCTACACGCATTCATGGTTCCCAGAAGATAAAGGCTCATCAGCAGTCTTCAGTGTTAATTATCATGCTCACAGAGCTACTAGTGTGGCTGTAGACTCTTAGGGCCTCATTTACTAACACTAGCGCAATTTACGCTGCGTCTGTTTATGCGAGTTTGGTAATAGCGCATGCTATGCTTCCACATTTTGCGTAGTATTTATCAACCCAGACACCCATCAGGCAATCAGCGTCTTTCTCCGCCCACTAGACTGTAAATTGCGCTGTAGCAAAGCGGTACTGGTGCTATATACGGCTGAGTGCAGACTGCCATATTCCCACTGCTGATGCTATGACTGTTTAAAATGATCCTGATGCCAATATTTGTAATGTAGCGAGGAGTTTAATAACTGCTGGGATGGAATGTGAACGCTGAGTTGGAGATATGATGTCATCTTTGATTTCATCCAGTAACTCTAATATTACATGGCTGCTTAATCTGTAACGCTTCATGATTTTGTGTTCACTCCACTGACAAAGTGTGATCCTTGTGTTAAAAATATTTTCGGCCTGGCCTATGTCTTCGTCTTGCTCGGATTACTGCTACCATTTCACCAGCGGCATATCAGCCTGCGAGGAAACCCGATAGCGGCTGGTTAGACCTGCTTTTAAGAGGCGGAGAATTTCCCCCGCAGAATAGAGGCACGCTCTTACTGACAGTCTTTGTAAATACCATGGAATATATAATCAGGCGCACTTTACGCGTATCCTCCCACCTTTTTGGGTGGAACTCCCACTTTCCCCATGACCCTCCCACGAACGCACATTGAAAGGGCAACTTGTCTCTTCTCGCTCATGTGGCAGGCAATCTGTGATTTCACCCAAGTGTGCCCTGTTTGTAAATAGCCCGCATCGGTTACGTCCGTCTTTGCGACCAATTAGCGCCTGGAAACAGGCGCAAACGGCTTGATAAATCTAGCCCTTATTCTTAAAGGTGCCCTGCCACACGGTAATGTCTGAAGTTCTACCATGGACTCTGTAACATTTTTTGTGGAAAAAATGCCTTGGTTACCTTGTTTCAAGCCATTCTAGCGTGGTAGAGAAAGCCTGCAGGAAGACTCAGCTTGATTTCTGCCAATTCTCATTAATATTCAACGAGCTAAGCTGCTTGACTCTGATTGGCTAACAGCTAGCCAATTAGAGCCTGGCTATCATGCCCTTTACCCAGTGCAACTGGGTGAGCTCATGAATAGTAATGAGGTCAGGCAAGATGACGTCAGACTGACCAGCTTTAGTAATTGGCCTGATCTCTCCGCTTATTTCTTTTGAGTGGCTAGAGCTGACAGAGGAGGGAGCAGTTCATTTTCACATTCACGACACAACACAAACACATATGGACCTAACATATTTCAAAAAATGCAAGTAAAAACAGTGTTGTGTGGCAGGGCACCTTTAACTAAACCTAAACCATTAAGTGCTGAATGTAATGAACTTGTGTGAACACAATGCAATATCTTGCTTTCTCTCTCTCTCTCTCTCTCTCTCTCTCTCTCTCTCTCTCTCCCTCTCTCTCTCTCTCTCTCTCTCTCTCTCTCTCTCTCTCTCTCTCTCTCTCTCTCTCTCTCTCTCTCTCTCTCTCTGTGCTCTCAGTATGGTTGTAAATGAGTTTCCATCCACTGGGGTCACATTTCTTGCACAACAGCACAACATAAAAAGTGTTGAGACGATCTCACTGAACTTCTACATTCACAATCGCACCTCTCATCCCAGGAATAGTTAGTCATCCCCAATGTCAAAGCACTCTAGGTGATAAGCCAATAATAGAATCCAAAGAAAAAAACTCACAAGTAGGTAAAAATTATTTTCATATTTTCAAATTATTTATTACATGCAACTTCAAATTTAACTTATACACCCTATTTTACTGAAATGACGTATTCATTATTATTGTCTATTAGACAAAGGATGAATGAATGTTTAAGCAATATATAACCCCCTCCACTGCGGGGGAGTACTTTATCTGATGAGACCATCAGGTGCTGTGAGTCTGACAGTCCCAGTGTTGGGTGACTCACTCAACATGCTGGTATCGATTACTTTCCCTGATTTAATCTCCCTCCTCTGTTTCCCTGTCCAGCTCCACTCAATCTCACTGGCAGTGGGAAACGGTGACAGCTGTATCAACCTGCTCAACACACACTGATGTAGAGAAAGAACAAGTGGACAGAGAAAGAGAGAACAAAGGAGAGATAAAGACAGAAATGTGGAAAGAGAGCAAATGAAGAAATACCATCGTGCTCCATGTTTGTGTCAAAAAAAGTCTTATTTGACTAAAATGCAATCAATATTAGGTTATGAAAAAATGTGAAAACCATGAAGCCAAAGTGAGTTTAAAAGCTAGCAGTTTGGAAGTGACCTTGTCCACTGGATGTGCTTGTCTGCTAGTGACTTGGGCCAGGTGGTTCTGTCAGGCCGTCAGGGCTGAGCAGGTCAGAGAAACAACATTTGCTACTGTTCTGTTGCTTTAATAGGACTCATTAATATACTGCATGTGTCACCAGCAGTGTCTGACTGTGTCCCCTCTGGGCTGGGCTAGTTTTGGCATGACATGAAGTAAGGACACACATTCACTGATTCAGCCTATTTGTCTAATGTATCAAAGCTGAGTCTTTGCACTGCCTGTGATATCCCATCTCTCTCTCTCTCTCTCTCTCTCTCTCTCTCTCTCTCTCTCTCTCTCTCTCTCTCTCTCTCTCTCTCTCTCTCTCTCTCTCTCTCTCTCTCTCTCTCTCTCTCTCTCTCTCTCTCTGTGTGTGTTTGTGTGAGATGCTTTGGCTTGTGCGGTGCAGTTATCCTGTAAAAAGACGTTATCAATTGCTGGGCAGATTGTAACAGGTGTATTGCTTTGTTGACTCATAATATCCTCAGGTGATAGATTTGATCTTGGCCAGCATGCTGCTTTCTGATTCGTTACTCTTGTCAGCTGTACGCTTGTTCACTTTCTTGCTGAGACTTAGATGAAAAGATCAATACCACTTTTTAATATGATACTACAGTTGCCCATTAGCTTAGCTTAGCTTAACATAAAGACCAAAAACAGAGGGAAACAGCTACCCTGACTCTGTCCAAAGGTAACAAATAAATAAATCTGCCTACCAGCACCTCTAAGGCTCACTTATAAACATATATGGGCTGGACTATTAATTGGCCAGGAGCAGTAACTTCCTGCCATCTTGTTGTTACTGTGAGGTTGCCATGGCAACCAGCAGAGGCTCAAAGAAGTTGCTGCTTCCAGCCAAAAAATAAATGGTGCTTTGAAAGAACTTCCCTAACATGTGTTAGGGGAGGGAAATACTAAAATTACCCCAAAAGTGGAAGTATTGTCTTCAGTGGTGTTTATTGTGATTGGCTGCACTATGACATGAAGCTCTTAAAACCTAAGGAGACTGTACCCTTATAAAGTTTGTTTGAAGAGTATTTCACTTTTGGCAATTCTTTTTACGACTCCCACTCATGGAGTTTTATTGTTCTGGTAGTATTTTCTTTTTTGCTTCTCTGCAGCATTGAACGAAGCGTGAAATTATTTGATATAAGATGCACTTTGATGGACTATCTAATCATATGGTGGAAGTTTGCTAAACCATAACCTCTGGAAATGGAGGTATTTGAACCAACGAAATGTTCGGATGACTGAAATGCACAGATTTCATTGTTTTGTTTTGTTTTCTCTCCCAAAACTGCCTACTTATTGTCACAGAACTGAATGTTTCATACAATTAGATAAAAAACGGGGTTAGTTAAACAAGACTCTGCTGTATGCTGTTAGGAGTAGCCACAAATCCAGAAAGGTAAGAGAAGGTTATTACTGGAGGTTGACTGGTGCAAATACCCAAAGTCTCATGGACAATGCGGGTGGAGAGCAATGCAGAGCTGAAAGACATCATTCACTAAGTTCCTGTTTAAATAAAGAAACAATACTACAATATTGTTATAAATATATATAAACAATATGTATTGTTTAATGGCCCCATGATCAAAACATGAATGTTTTAAGTCTCCCAGTGAAATAATGATGTCTTCTGTTTATTGCATTTGTCTAATTTAATTTGATTATTTTGTCGATTGATTGTTTGCTTGATTGGTAGTTCCTTGTAGTGCAGTTTGGGGACATATGCTGTTGGGTGTGGCTGGCATGCATGAGAAGTGGTGCTGCAGATATATTGTTCAAATGAATTTTGAGGATATGTGACCGGACACTGAGAAGTTAATTTTAGTTAAATGTCATGGCAGGATGCAGCTGCAAAGAGTTAAAGTTGGTTGGTAAAGTATGCTAAGGAGTCTGATCCACAGTTTTAGTTTGTGTCTTGTCTTGGTTATTAATATACAGTATTAGCATATATATTAATATATATGAATACACTGATTTTGTATATATTCTTTTATATATGTATATATAGGCTGGCATATAGGCTCATTCTCAGTACGGCATGATACCTGGCATCCACAGAGTCTCGCCAAGACTCAGGTGGAGCAGATTCTGCACCATCTGGAGCTTGCACATTTGTGCCACCCCACCCAAAGCCAAGAAGATGATTGCTATCAGCATGATTACGTCTTTATTAGATTAGCTGTGCATTGTTTACAGGCTTGTGGCTCTCCCCATGCCAGCCTTGAACAAATACTTTCCAATGGGAGGGTGGGGTGATCAACTCAACAGCAGCTAAACACGTTCCTTTATTGCTACATAGGAGAAAATAAGGCAAATTTTAGAAAAAAATTCTAATTTTGACAAATTCCCTAAACTGGTTAGTTAGTCTGTTGTGGAGGTTGTGTGAAAATACGACAGTCCTTAATTAAACAGCCAAAGAGCCACACATGAAGTAAAAAAAGACACGTGTGGCCTCTTCCACTGACTGAGCACAAGTTAATATGTCAGAAATGAGGAGGTGACACGTAAAAAAGTCTCCCCTGGGGCGATAGCTCCGCAACAGCATTAAATCAGCTACAGTAAATGCTCTCGGCCTGTTTTGTGGTCATGTGCTTATACTAGGAGCAAAGTATTCCTCCATCTCAATATCATCTATGTACAGTATGGACTTTTACATGATCTGATATAGAAGGAAATTTATATATTTTATCAAAATTGCACACAATCTGTCATTTCAAAGAGTAATTTTCTAGTACATCCCAAAACCAGGGATGACCCAGTTACACAGCATACAGTAGGTAAAAGTACCTTTATTGGGGATTCAGTTGTTTCATTCCAGTACTGTTGGAATTAACGATAGATGTTTAATTTGCAGTTTTTAATTGAGAATGTGATGTGGTTTGATAGGCTTTAACGGGTAATAAAACAGATAAAATATCCAGATTCTTCTGTAATGAGTGCAGCATAATCAGTTTTGAAGCCACGGTGAAAATGGAGCCATTTTGCCACAGTTGCAGCTCATATTAGCACCACGCCAAATAATGAAGACATGATCAGAGGAGAGAGATGCTCTGCCAGCGTCTGTCTCCTCCATGCCAGTGCATGGGGAGAAGGGAAAGGTAGTGGGCAGAGCCAACTTTCCACTCCAGCTGGAGAGCTAGTGAGAGGCATTGTTTCTATCATCTCCTGCTGTCAGCTCTTGTAGTGGCTGGTCTGTAAGACTAGCCACTATTTCAAAATAGCATTGAGTCATCTTGCCAGACATTGTAATGACCTACATGCTGGATTCTTATAGTACAGTAGGTACCTGGCAAAATCAAGCTTTTGGTTTTTCAAGTCTTAAAAATGTTCTCCTACCGTTTTCTCTGGAACATATTAAAGGCAGACAGGAGATTGCCTTGATATTTCATTGGAAAACTTATTCCATAGATAAACAAACATTTCTCACACTTATATCTAGATGTGAATTTAATTTAAATATTTATTTATGTCTCACACTTTCACTTGTGTCACTGATTTTGCTGATCGTGTGAAATTGTTCCCTCTAAGCAGCATCCTCTACAGTGACTCACTTCATTGCCATGTAAAAAGGAGTCCATCAATATTCCAGTCACACCTATGGCTGCTGTTGGTCAAGTCACTGGTTCACAGAGCTTCACTGTTCCTTTCTCTGTCAATGCTGTCTCTGACCACACTTCCTTTCCCTCTCGCTCTGGCCATCAGCAAAACTGTGCCTGGATTAAACAGACGTCACCTTTCATAAGTGTAAACTACCACCCTCTGTTGGCCATGTCAGGGAGTTCCAATATCAAGCTCAAACCATTAAAATACTGTTCAGCATTGCGCTCAGCCTCGATGCAAGCATAGGTTCATCCATAGCCAACAATATCAGTTTAAACATGCTGTTCTGGAATATTATTCATTATTCATTATTTAGGTGTCACTTCTCAGTCAATGTATTTGCCTTGGTTATAGTTTGTTTGAAGGAAAGACATTGACTTCAAATAATTCCATTTGTGGCTGTGAATGATTAATAATTGTTTTAATCAGGGGTTTGTATAGTCTAATAATGCAATAGAATAACCCATACTGATTCAAATCTACTTATTAAAAAAAAAGAACCTACCTCTTTTTTTGTGGTTTACTCTCTTTAGGTCCAACTGGCTTAAGCCTTGCTGCGGTCGCCGAGTGGCCCTGTGGCAGGTCTGTCTGCTCAGTGCTGGCTTCAACTGTATCCTGGTGGCCTGTGTCATCCTGGTGGTGCTTTTCCTGTCCTTGGAGCTGCTCATAGACACCAAACTCCTACAATGTAAATAGTGTGCATGGCTACTTATTTGTTTCTGCTATTTTAAACTTTATTTTTTTTATCTAGGGAGAGGTTTGCTGAGCATGCATATTCTTCTCCAGCAATACACTGTGTGACGTTCATAAAACACCTGGGAGGCATCCAGTGCAGCGCGCAGGAGGAGCTCCACTGGAGTAGTGGGAGTTAAACGCTTCAGTGTCCTTGATCATTTAACTGAATTTCACTAACTAACTTCACTAACTCCACTGGTGCTTTTCCTGCACTGTGACCTACAGCACCTGCAGACAGGTTCAGATTGTTATTACTCTCAACATTTGCTGTACAGCTACTCTGGCACATTCTTACACTCATGGTTTAGAGGCTATACCTTGTTATGGTCGACATAATGACATATAAGGAAGAGCACATCACAGTTAAAAGGTCCTGGTTTTAAAAAAGTGTCGTACTTGAATACAGCTTTGAGGTACTTGTATATTTAAGTATTTTAATGTTATGCTACTTTCTACTTATAATTCAGAGGAATAATATTGTACTTTTTACTCATACATTCTCGTATATTCATTTTACAATTACAGTTACTGATTACTTTCCAGATTCTTATTTTTACATACAAACTATAAAATATAAATATCATAACCTTATATAAAACTATTTATAGTTAAATATTAAACCATATTAAGAAACTTAAATCATTGACACACACAAAGTGTGACTTTGAATTTGGTTCCTCATTCTATTTTACTACAGTACATACAGTAGGGCAGTTTACAAAGATTCATGTCTGAAGATCCATTACTTATAAGAAATCCTCATAATGCCAGTGCATTTTGTGTCCACTCTTTCCATCACTGCTATGTGTGTAGTCTTGCCAGTCACAGAGGAGCTGGTGGTGCTGGATGGTAAATGGTTGTGATTTAGAGTGATGGAGAAAGGTGATAATGAACCAAGTCTCTTGTCAACGGCAGCAGGCACACGTCCCCATCGATTACTGGCCAGCATCCAGCTCTGATGATACCTGAGTCTCGCTGCGGTGACTGCAGGACTCTAGTCACTTCTGATCTATTGTAATCTTGTGCTTTGTCTGCTGCCACTCCTGCAAGACAAACACTGGAGTGGTCAATAAAGCGGGAGAGTGAGGGAGTGAGTGCACAGAGAAATTAGTGGCATAGGACATGGGTAGATACAGGTTGGCACTGTGGATTCATGGATGGACATGAAATGCTGATGGACAGAAGGGTTTCTAAACTTAAATTCTAATTTAATTTGCTTACCTCGTAGATATACCTAGGAACACCTTGTTTCATTGTATCAGCTCTTGTGTGCTCCTCTTTGGAACTTTGCAGGTTAACATTTGTCCACGTTCTCTCAACAGTCTCCAATGCTTTCCAATTTGCCAGCATTATACACTGGATCAGCCTTATCATCCTGTCACTCTTCTTTTCAGAGGTAAGACATACATATTGTTGTCCATAGAACCTTATTTATGGTACCACCATAAATACAAAGTAATCATATAGTTCTCATTCTGTTATTCCGTCTTGCTCTCAGTCTCTTGCATGATATAAATATTCACAATTTAATTAAACTAAACTAAACTTTCTTTAACTGTAGATTGTATGCTAGCAATACAAACTAGGTACAGGCCTAAGGGAACTAGAGTACATGGCTGCCATTTAATTTCCTCTATCATCTCTATTCTAACGTCTAGTCAGGATTCAGCCTTAGCTTCAGAAATACCTTGAGGCTGGCTGGCCAGTGAAGTATTGTGTAAACCATAATTGTAATTAGTCTTAATAAAATTTGAGCCATTGTTTGAAAAAATAATGTCTTATCACCACTCGAGAATTGTGAAAAACAAAATGGAGAATTTGGCCCACAGGCCTCCACTCCAGTGCAAACCAATTACCCTGACAGCCTCAGCCCCAATGCCCTAACCCAAACATTAATTACCAGTGAGCCTGAAGGAGCAATAATTAAAGCTGAGCTTAATGAGCAGTGGGGATGGGGTTACAGTGATACGATCTATCCAAACACCTCGCCCACTGACATCACAGAAGAGTCATCTGAGAATGGTGTTAGATAGATGTAGCATATCACCAGCCGGTCCCACAGCACCAATCAGAAAACAGGATTGAAACATGTGGGCGGAGTCCCTGCACTTGACACCAGCACTGTTGTCCAACATGCGCTTCGGATGATGGATTAGCAGGACCAGTCGTACATGACACCCTGTGCTAATTGGAGTGTAAATCAATGGTCCTGCTCAACAAATGGTCCCGCAGCCAACAGCATTTTTTAGATTAGATTACAAGTGTTGCATTGTTCTTTTGTAGGTCAAAAAACATTATAGCCACAGATATAATAGCTTTATCAAAGAGATAAAATGCTTTTGAAAGGAGAGTATTCTGTCTTCTTTGTGATGTTTCTGTGATGTGTCAAATGCAAATCAGTTATATTGTATTCATGTATTATATGTGTGCATGAATTTCCTATTTGGTAGCTGCAATATAATTTACACTAATCAAACACAGTTATTTAAAATTGTTGGCTACTTTTAGGGTGTCTACTGCACACGTAGCATTCTAGCATAGTGATTGTTCTCTTTTATTTGAAGAATAAGCTCTTGTCAGTTTCTAGTCTATGTTCACAAGTCTTGACAAGGGTGTTGGATGTAATGACAACTCAAAAGACTAAGAATATCACAAGAGCTTTTTATATGTATCCGCATACTCCCTCACCTTATCTATTTTAATGCTTTTATTTATCTCTCTCTGTCTGTCTTAGACTGTCTTCAGAATTGTAGTGCTCGGGATCTGGGACTACATAGAGAACAAAGTTGAGGTTTGTGCTGGTGTTTATTGGCAGATTTTGATGACCAGTTTTTCATTTATGTCACTGTCAAATATATATAATTTTTTAATATTTCCAATATTATATATATTTATTGTTTTCTTTTTTCCCCAGAGCTTACGCCTACTAGTAGTAGAAATGGACACACACACACACACACACACACACACACACACACACACACACACACACACACACACACACACACACACACACACACACACACACACACACACACACAAACAACAACATTTGCAGGTATTTCAATTTTGTGTGTGCTTGTGTGTGTGACCTGTCAGGTGTTTGATGGTGCTGTCATCGTGCTGTCCCTGGCCCCCATGGTGGCCTCCACGGTGGCCAATGGGCCCAGCAGCCCCTGGGATGCTATCAGCCTCATCATCACTCTACGCATCTGGAGGGTCAAGAGGATCATTGACGGTGAGGCAGGCAAAAACACTGTGTCCATCAAATGAGTCTTATTAAGAGGCCCGTATGTGAGACCAATTCATTTTGAGGAGCAAATCAAGGAAATACCCAATCTTTCTTAACTCAAAAGGATTACACAGATGCATAAAAATCAGCTTGCAGCTAAATGACCCTATTCTCTCCATGATTATACAAATTATTTACTATTGAGAGCAATGTAACTATTGATCATCCCTCATAGTAAATTGCTGCCACTCTGCTACTCTAACTTGTATTGATTGTAAGGGGATGGTTAAGTAGATTCAGAGAGGCCGTAATGAATATAGTGGTTGTTCTCCCCAATGCTAATGCAGACCGGTTCGATATCTGTTCAGAGGTCACCCTCACCACGGGCCTCTGACTGCATACAGGATCAGCTGCACACAAACCACACAGGAACTCAGTATGCAATTCGTTCTTCTCCAGTGAGATTGTGGATGAGTAAAGGGTTGTTTTCCCTAATATTTCCCCTTAAAAGCAATAGTTTGACATTTTAAGAAAATACCCTTATTTGCTTCCTGGAGGAGTTTGATGAGGCTACAGCCAGCAGCTGGTTTGCTTGGCTGAGTACAAACACTGGAAACTGTTTGGAGCTCTGTCCAATAGTAACAAAATCAACCTACCAGCACCCACCAGCTCACAAATTAACAAGTTATATCTTATTTGTTTAATCCATAGAAAAAAGTACAAAAACGAGGGGGATCTTTGTGCTAAGCTAAGCTACTAGCTGTTGCCTAACTCTCTGCGAAAATGGTAATAAGCATGCTTCCCAAAATGTAAAACTATTCCTTTAAATGTGTACTTAATAATTACCTGCCATTCTAATGTACTTCTTCAGCCTCAATGATGGATACATACATTATAAACAGATGGTTCTTTTATTGTCTTAATGGAAACAGTGTTTCTTATTAATTTAGAATTATTTCTATATACGATTCTACGGTCCAAAATAGACATTTCTGTCTTGGTTGATTTCAGGATGGCTTTAGTCTAGAATCTTAATCATACATGAGCACATTGTTTTATTGGAATAAATATATTGAACTAAAAGGGACACATCAAAATGACATGATTAATCAACTCAGGAATCAATAGAATACAGCTTTCAACATCATTGATTTACTCTGGTAAAGCATGTTCAACAGGACCATGTTTCCTGCTTCTTAACATGCAACTGCAGTGTTGGTTTTCAGGGAATAAACTTGTGATTTTCCTTCTGCACACCTCAACCTGTTGGGTTTGATATTTGTGAGTGATTGGGTTTCCTTGTTAGGCAGGCGGCAACACACCTCAGAGGAAAAAAAATCACACTCAGACCAACAAATGTACAGCTGAGGGACTGGCTTGATTATTGTAAGGGAGGGACTGAGTCTCTCGCAGAATTAGCTTGACGTATGAAGCAGCGATGTTTCTGTCAGTCCGATGGGAGTGGAAATACAGAGGAGTGAACCGCAGCAGAATTTGAAAGGACTAGAAAGCAGAATTTATAAGCAGTGTGATATATCTGATAGGAAATATGAGCCTCCCAAACATGTAGAAAATAGGTGATCCAAAAAATAATAATACTGAAATGTTAAATGTCTTCCTTACCATCTTCAGATACATAGGAAGACAATGGAACCAATTATTGTGCTAGTTGTAATGATGGCTTTTAACAGAGCCATTTTTAAAATTAACCAAAAATGAAGAAGAGCAGTCTTCAGTCACTTCCACTTCCCTTCATAACATGACTAGTTCTCTTAATACCAAGGGGCCAGGCTTCTCTCCTCAGAGTGAAGCCTCCTATGGCGCCATTTTGATGCTAAAAGCTATCACCCCCCGTTAGCATCCCATTCACTTTTGGCGTCACTTTGACAGCCAATAACTTTACATCTAAAGCGTCTAAAAATTTCATTTGACCATTGTTTATTTCTAAAGAAACACAATAATGTATAAAAGGCTCCATTACCTTGTACCTCACGTTATGGCTCCGTAGCAGACATTTTTATAAAAATAGGCTAACGATTGTGTCATAACCACGCGACTTACTGTCGCATAGTAGAGGAATTACCGTATAGTACAGGAGAAGCTCGCAGGCAGTTTGGACTTACATTAGCTGTTTAGTTTAATTGCTAATGTTAACTAGCATTTTAGTTATCAATAATTAGCCTGTGCCTATGTTATCTCTTTACATATACCTACGCTCTCCATCTCTGCAAAATTCGGAATGATTCAGATTCCTCTTGGCACAGCTACCAGAAGACTTACAACTTGCAGACACGTTGGTCACGTCACATCTACGGCAGGAAGCTCAGTTTGCAGCTGCGCAGTAACGCTCGGCTATCACCGGAAAAGTGCTGGTAATAGGCTTCACTTGTCTCCGTCAAAAACAGCGGAGTAGCTGGGTCCATATTATATATAGGTCTATGCTTAATACATCCATGGACTAGACTTTAATAACTTTTACCACTGCTCGTTATATGAAGGTCACCGCTATAAAACGTGTCTTTGTTTACATTGTATAATGTGCTGTTGGATTGCTTTTTATTTTGCAATTCTGTCTGCTATCGTGATTGCAGTGTGCTAGCTAGCTAGCAGAGCTAACGTTAGCGTGCTAGCTAGCTAGCAGAGCTAACATTAGCTCTGCTTGCTAACATCGGCTGTCAAACAAACATCAACGATCCGAATTTTTTCATAATCTAGCTACACGTTTTTCTTGTGGTAGCCTTTCTACAATAAACGGTGCTAAAAGTTACTATAATCCGTTCAAGGAGTTGATACATAGACAGATTAGCTAGCAAGTTGATAAGTTGTCTACTTCCACTTTATAAGCAGCATTGCATCCCTGCTAGAGCGGTCAGCTAGGTTGAAGGCAGCAGGCTGTGAGGTTGAGGGGTGTGGCGATGACATCATTGATATGCACATATGCGGTTTCGCCGTCCATACGAAGCCAAACGTGAGCCGTTTTATTTTTTTTTATTCACCCTGGAACCAGGTTTCAAAAAAGTGAGTTTACAGGCAGTGCGTTTACAGGATTCATATGGACGATCGGCCCAAACGATGCAAAAAAATTGCATTCGCATCAAAACGCGTCTTCGTGTGGCCTCTATATCCTACAGGTTTGTGTGAACACAGTAAAACACTGCTGATGCTGTACACTTGCAAACACATACTGATACAGATATGCAGGAGCACTGATGTATTACTGCAAATAATGAACTTGTGATTTATCTTTTCATGCATGTTTAAATTCTGACTGGACTGGCCCCATCTGATATCCCCACTTTTGCAATGTGTGTGTGCCAACATGACTATAAATAGGTACAAGGAGCATGTGGCGATAGCTGTGTGCTTTGCTCTGCCCCCCACAGTACCCGAAAGGCTGTTTCATTTTCCTCCTAGTGTTTTGACAAAGCCGGCAGTTGGGTCTTGTAATAGTATAGATCCACAATCTCAACAATAACAGAATTGGACATGTATAACTACTGATTATGTTTCACCTCTTTATGTTGCCCATAGCAACATTCCCCATCAGAATACATAGTATTTCCATGTGTGACATCATATCACGTGGCTTACAAATGTGATCACAAAGAGGTGTGAGGGGCCGACTGTCTGCCACCTGTGATGACAACAGGTATCCAAATTTGCTCTCACTATCCTTTTTTTAGGTACACCTTCCCACCCTGCTCTAGAAAGTGTGTCATGTAAAAATAAAGTGTGCAGTCAGATTGTAAGAGGTGGCATTACTTTGATTGATCAAGACGTAATTTAAGTGTTTGATGCATCAATTCCAGCATGACTGCATATTATACTTCCTATACATAACCCAGATTCATTTAAGAAATATCTTAAAAATAAAATGAATAAAGCAATACACATAAACAACCAATTAGCTGCTGTTTGTGTGAAAAAAATATTGGTGGGTTCTGATGAGAGTTAAATTAATCAAGGTCACAGGAAAGAAGCAAGATTGATTCAAGGCTGGCCAAAGTATGCTGGCAACACTTAAGTGATTTCCATATACACAAAGGAGTGTTTTAGCATAATTTGAGGTACAACTCTTCATGTCTGCAGTCTATAAGGCTCATCATTTTTATTGATTTTACTGGAGAGGGTTTTATTAAAAAGGTTACACTTTTGGCAATCATTTCACAACTTTTAAAATACACTTAGGAAAGAATACAGAGGTCTAGACCTCGGTGACCTCAATGGTGGGTACAGCCTTGATGTCAACACAGTAAATGCTTTTTGGTTTAAGCAGAATGGGATGTTCAGTGTCAATCTGGGCTGCAAATATACTAAAACTTTGTGACACTGTCAAGTCAGCATGAAACAAGATCCCTGTCGAAAATGTTCAGCACCTTGCAAAATTCATTCAGTACAGGTATGGGGTTACTGGTAGCCAGTAATTAATGAGGTTTGCATATGTGATGATGATGGACATATATGGAGCAAAGGACAAATGGTCAACCAACACTAACCCTTGACCTTAAGGTGCTCAATGTATTTTACCATAAATACCTTCAGCAGCTGTCTTACGTAAGTCATATTTTTTCATTTAGTAAGTCTTGATGCCTCCTAACACACCTTACAATCCTTTTCAGACCATTTCATTTTGTAGTTCAGAGATCTAAACAAATAGTATTGTCTTTGTTTTAACTCTGTCGCTCTCCCCCCTCTTCCATGTTAGCTTATGTGCTACAAGTCAAAGTTGAGATGGAATTGGAGATCCAGCAGTGTGAGAAGACCAAGGCTGTGAGAGAGGAGCAGCTGGAGCGTCTCACTCAGATCTGCCAGGAACAGGCTGTGAGTACCAATTCACCACAGATTTAACCTAAATTAGCTTGTAATAAAAAAAAAAACAAGAGGAAAGAATATTCAGCACATCCACTTAAAACATCATATGGGTCCTCATGCACAACACACACACACACACACACACACACACACACACACACACACACACACACACACACACACACACACACACACACACACACACACACACACACACACACACACACACACCTACTAACAACCTTGAAGTGGTTCTGCATCGATATTTTGAAGGGGGAAGTGGATCATATTGCTGAAAGGTTTCTACAGTATATAGCTATTCTACACTTGTTTCCACTTTGAAATTTGGACACTATTGGAATCTGTCCACAGCTTCAGTACTGCATGATGGTAGAAATGACAGTGACTTAGTTGAATATAACTGTAAAGTTAGCCATAGTCATACATAATTACTGTAGGCTTATATTGTATGCCAATAGTAAAAGCGTTCCAATTCAATTATAAAGTTTCTCACTCACTGCTTAGTCCATTTATAGTCATATTATAGTTGTATAACCATCCAATCTTTGAAAAAAAAAAAAAAAAAAAACTGTCATGGTATTATGGTTATAGTTACATATAATAGTTACAGTTATAGTCTGATTAAGGCCACATAAGCCCATATTACATTGCCAATTCACCTTCCACCAGAGGAGGGCAGCAATACCTTACAAGCAGGTCCAGTCTTTCCACACATTTCATTATGATTCCTCAGAGCACACAGTTGGAGAAAGAGTAATACATATATCTGTATGTATAGTTTGTAAAAATGGTTGCTTTTATAGGTTTTCTCTTCCGTTTACAAAATGTACTGCTGCAATATCTTGTCAATCGGTTGCATGTATTCTCCAGGTCCCAAACCCTGAAATCAATACAGAGAGACATCACAGCTATATATCAATGGAGCATACAATTTACCCAACACATAATTAGATGATGCACTTGGAGTAAACAATTCACAATTAGCCTTGATGTTTTTAAAGTGATCTGTCAGGTCTGAAGAAAATCTCAACACTGATTCCAACCCAGACGATTTAAACTATTTTTAGGAGCTTTGTTTGTCTGAACACATTATGTTACTGTAATCTTTATTGTGCTTTACTCCACAAAAGTGTTTTCCCTGTTTAGAAAATATGCATAATGTATATGACGTTCTTGTGTTGTACGTATAATGTATGCAGATGACGTTTTCTCTCCCTCCCTTGTCCACTCACCTTTTCACCTGCTCCTGTATCTTTGCCACTCCATCCTTCCTTGTTCTCTCTCTTCCTTCCTTCTGTTTTGTTTCCCCCTCCTTTTTCTTCCTTCGTGTCTTATTATGTTTCTGCCTTCCCTATCATTTTGTCCATCTCTTCACTCATCCTTTTTAAAAATCCATTTCTACTTTCTCTGTTCCTTCACACTCCCAACTTGCTGCTTTTCCTTTTCGTTTTCTATGAATACCAACCATCTCCAGTTTGAGATCAGGCAGCTGAGGGCCCATCTGGCCCAGCAGGACCTCGACCTTGCTGCAGAACGTGAAGCAGCCATGCAGATCCACCATGTATGGAGCAAACAGGGCAGGAGTTTTCAGGTTGTTGAAGGCTTGACTCCTGGGGAGTCTGACGATGAAGGCAGCCAGAGAAACCCCAGGGAGCCTCATGCTACTGCAGGTACAGTTTTTTGGGACTTGGTTGCTAGATACAAGACTTAGACTTAGACTTCTCTTTATTGATCCTTTTGGGATGACTCCCGCAAAGAAATTGGATTTCCAGCAGCAGATTTCCAGCATCTTACAAAACACTTACAAAAAACAGTATAGAAAAAAGAGTATAAGATAAAACAATAAACTCTTAGCTAAATATATAAAGTAGGGATAAGAAATAAAATAAAGAAATAAAATCAAATAAGATAAATGTAGAACACTGTACAGGACTGTATATGGCATTGTGTTATTATACAGTGAATAAATGACATTTAGTGGAAATTAGCAGTTAAATTAAAATTATTCCAATCCAATCCAATATTTATAAAGCACTTTAAAAACAACACTGTTGACCAAAGTGCTGAACACAGTCTCTAAATAAATAAGAACATACAACAAAAGCACAACAAAAAATAAAAAACAATAGATAATAAAATAAATGCAACAATATTACAAAGCTGAAAAAAGTCAACCCTCAAACTGAGTTAAACGCCAACGAAAATAAATGAGTTTTTAGACGAGATTTAAAAACAGGAAGAGACTCAGCCAGCCTGATGTGTAAAGGCAGCTCATTCCAGAGTCTTGGAACTGCCACTGCAAACGCGCGGTCACCTCTGGTTTTGCGTTTGGTCTTAGGGACAACCAGCAGTGCCTGGTCAGCCGACCGGAGCGATCGACCCGGAATGTATGGCACGAGCAGATCAGACAGGTATTGAGGGGCCAGGCCATGCAGACATTTAAAAACAAATAAAAGAATTTTAAAATCAGTGCGAAAGTGCACAGGGAGCCAGTGAAGGGATCGGAGAATTGGTGAGATATGGTCAAATTTTCGAGTTCCAGTTAGAAGACGAGCAGCTGCATTTTGGACTAGTTGTAATCGTGCCATAAGTGATTTACTAAGACCGGAGTACAGTGCATTGCAATAATCTAAACGAGTGGTAATAAAAGCATGGATTAAAATTTCAAAATCATGACGAGATAAAACCGGTTTTACTTTGGCCAGTTGCCTCAGCTGGAAGAAACTTAAGTGGTGGATCACGTGATGGCCAAATGAAGACACATGATGCTTTGTGAACCATTTTCCTTATATTCTGAGCCCACTTAATGGTGCTTTTGTTTGAAAGAAAAAGGCTCAAGGAATTGCGCTCTCTTCAGAGACAGAGAGCGCCATCTAGTGGGGTTTAGAAAATAAATAAAATGGTCCAGAGAAGCTTTATGAGGCTAGATACTGAAAACACTAAATGTAAAGTGATTAGGTTTTGTAAACAGTGAAATAAAGCATACATACTAAACCTTTGAACTGCAAGGAATGTAAGAAAGAAAACAAAAACATTTTTTAATTCATTCCCTCTGATACAGATTTTGGCTCCAAAATGTCCTGCATTGAGTTTAATGCAGTAGGTGAGAGTTAAAAACACTGTTTCACAAACTGAAAATGAGTGCATCTAAGACAAAATCCTGTGGCATTAAAAATATAGGTACCATACCAGGTGCAGTGTTTGCTTGAGAAAGCAGCATGACAAACCAGGAGAGAGGTACAGCATAAAGTATGTACATGATTATGAGGAACAAAAAGTCCCTAACAGTGTAACATCAGGTGAACTGGATGCCAGAGCAGTGTAAAGTTAATCTGGAGAAGTAGCCCTGGAGCATCTTCGAGGCCAGGCTCTCAGCCCCTCCACACTCACACACAACACCCATCTGACCGCAGGCACATTGGGATCAATATGAGGGCAAAATAGCTTTTAGGATCTGGTGAATCCTGGAGAAAACAAGCATGTTCTCTGACACTATGTGAGCTTGGATGGGCTTCTGTCATGCCCCAACTATCTCTCCTACTGCCCCCATCGTGGCGAGGCTGACCCAGCCAGCCCAGACCACTTGGGCTATTTCAGGTACAGAGTGCTCTGTGCATTGGGGCCTTGTTCTGGGCTAGTGGGCTCCTGTCAACATCTGTTCCCCTTCACCTGCAAACCACAATAGGGCACCAGGAGGCTCCACTGTGGCCACAATATTACCCCAAGGGCATAGTGGGAAATCTGGCTCTCAGAAACAAGTGAGGTTTTTACAGGAACATGGTCACTGGGATAAGCACTTAGGCCACAGGGCTCCAGTCAGGTCATCTCAAATCAAGCCAAGCTTACCGTATTTGTATTGCTCAATATTGCAGACGCAGTCTCAATGGGCTTCTCTCACACTCACCTGCATGGTGCTATCAAATGAACAAGAACTCTTATCAAGGCTTTCATAAAAATGAAAGTCCCAGGAGATTGAGGGTTTTGTCGCCAGAGAGTACCAAACCATGTAGATTTTAGGAACATCCAGTGACAATCAGCGTTAATCAATGAGCCAGTGGAGTTTTCTCTCAGATACCGAGACAGGGTTGTAGCCAAGCTATTGGCTCTGTGAGGCTTTACTACAGCAGTGCTTTGAGCTAAATGCTGACATGCTCACAATGACAATGCCAACATGCTGATCTTAAGCAGGTATAATGTTTACAATGTTCATTATCTTAATTTAGCGTGTTGGCATGCCAACAGTTGCTAATTAGCAGCAGCACAAAGTGCAGCTGTGGCTGATGGGAATGCCATTTATTTTGCAAGTCAAACCAAACTGATGATGGCACAAGATAAAAAGTCAGGGGATCACCAACGTTATTACAATTTTTTCTAAGAGGGACATGGACGTCTGTACCAAATTTGATCCAGTAATCGTTGAGACATTTCACTAAAAACCACAAATGTCAACCTGCTGGTGGCTCAAGAGGAAAGTTTAGGGGATGACCAAAGTCAGTAGGCTTCATCATTGTCATCCTCATGGCTTAAAAGCCTATATGGTACATATATAAATTTCCCAAACTGTGTCACTAGAATGTTAGCAAATCAAAGTCTGTTTCTTTTTAATCTAAAATAGTAATTGCCTGTTTTGATGTATCTGTATGCAGTGGTTGCTTGTCTTCCTCTCACCCCACTTTACCTGTGGTGTCAGCATGTCACCTCTCTTTTTTTTTCCAGATGAGCAGCCTGGTAACTTGACTGTCACTGAAAGAAGGGCAGAGCCTTTTACGTATGCTGGACAGCCCATTCTTTTATCTTAAGACTCATGTGTTATTAATTGTGGAGTGATTGTCTCAGTCTTGTTTGAGTGAGTGCAATGCTTCCTCTCCAGGGGTGGCTCAGGGATTAATATTTTAGACTGAAAAATAAATGAAATTACCCATCAGAGTCTGCAGCATGTCCCAGGGGACAGGGGCTAGCACTCAGGGTACTCTGGGTTCGCACTCAGCCAGCGGACAGTGAGCTCAAGACCAATCAAGCGGACAGAGGAGCATAGCAGATCACAGCCATTCACCACGCACACTGAGGCCTGCTAGACTGGAGGGATCTGTGCCTGAACAAAGAGCTCCCACTCTCTCATTTCCCCCCATTCCTCTCATCCCTGAAACCAACCCCACCCTGTCCCTGTCCCAGTTTATTTCTGGTGCACTAGGGTGCAGCTAATGCACAGTGTAGCAGTGCATGTTCCTGACCACTTGACAATAAAGTACCCGTGGCCTGGGGCAGAAGTCATCTCTATCAATATTATGTTGTAAACATAAGACATATTTTCCATTTGCACTAGTTTGGGTGGTTAACACTGATATTGACGTATGGACAAAAATGTATGAAATCCAATTACAGTCACTGCCACATAGAGTATTAGCAGTATGAGTCAGTCACACTATATTATACCCTAATTTGACTGGTCATTTCCCGTTATATACTTGCAATATATAGTCCATTCTGTATTCATATTATATATAATATGTATGTACGTCTAACAGTATTTTATGCATGTTTTTAATTTATTTATGTATAATTCAAAATTTCACCAACCAGACATTGCAATAAAAACTGTGATAACAATAAAGTTGTAGTAACAACAGTGACAGCAGGCATATTTGGCATATTATGCATATTTTTCAAACAACATCATAGAAACTGAAAAACATTACAGGACAGACAAGAGAAAACACAACACATGACTTACTGTGTGGACGTATCAGTTTATATCATGGAGTGGTAGTGAAGAGGGGAAAAAGGAATTGGATGTATGTATATGGAGGTACTGTAGGAGGAAGGCTCTTCTGTTTTCCAAGGAGTTCATATTTTTCCAATTGCACGTGCAGCAAAGCAAGCCAAATTTGAGTAAATCTGTTAGCAGGTTAAACCAATGATTTATGCACAAAGTATTTAGTAGTAGCTCATAATCAGATTTTGGACAAATAAGAGGAAATAAAAGGTGTGTAATGTATAAATAATATCATCTCCACACACGCCTTTTTTATGGTGGTAGAGGTTTATTAAAGAGTGGAAACAGTAATAGGGATAATGGGCATCCTTGTGTAGATATGGTATAGGAAATATATGAATACAGTTATTGTTTTTAAACATTAAAACATGTAACAGAATAGTACATGCTTGCTTCAGATGAGTTTTTTATATAGATTACATTAAATGAAATCACCGACTTTAGCAACACACTTGATTGTTATTCGCAAATATTAATGATGTAAATTCCTTTATTTATTTATCTTTTTATTTTTTAACTCAGATCCAGTTGTGCGTGATGACATGAACAACTACATCAGCCAATACTACAGTGAAGCAAGCAGTGGTGAGTGAAGACCTGCAGTATATACCACTCCACTACATGTTAATTAAATTAAGTAAAGCAGGGACTCAAAAGTCTTGATAAGTCTTGGAAATCGTGATAAATATTCAAATGGAAACCCAAAACTTACCTTATTTAGCCTGGCTTTTGCCAGACAAAAATCCTTTCTGTAATGTTATTCAACACTTCAAATCACCATAAATTTACATTTAGCCAGAATTAGGAAATCTGTTGAGTAAATATCTCAGACCTTACCACAGACAGCAGCATAATTCATTCACAAGTTTTGTCGATGTGACTGACAGAAAGAAAATACACTGGTATGCACTTGTTTCGTTTCAAGTGAAAGGCTAATTTGTTTTATCTGTGTTGACTTTCTCTAAATGTATAAACCGTCTTTCAAGATGCTGGAGCTTCTGGCTTAGGTGCCCGGGTCATCACCACGGCAGCCATCGACGTTCACCTCCCCACCAATCCAAATCCCATCCAGTCAAACTCGATGCTTGGTGAGCGGGTGGGCAGCACCGTAAGTGACGCCTCAACCAGCATATCAAGGTCCAGTGGCAGCCAGACAGCCCGCCCCCACAGCCTGAGTAGCCACACTCCTGGTTCGTCTATGACGGACTGCAGCAGCAGCACAGCTCAGGACCTCAGTCTGAGCTACAACACCCATCGCTGGTGCCCTCCTTCCTTCTCAGGCCAGGACCCCAGCAGGAACCCTTGCAGGGACCCCAGCATGGTGGTGCAGGAGCTACTCTCCTCCCTCTCTGAGGACTCCTGCCTTGCTCAAAAGGGCCTAGTAGTAGACCCTGTCAACCTTAAGCTCCCCAGTCCTACTGGCTCAGAAAAGGCCAGCCCTGAGCTGGACAACAGAATAAACATCTTCAACCGCAGGAACCAAGAGGAGAGACGAGGCCGGGGAAGGGGTTGTGTGCTGTTGCAGACTAAGCCACTGATCCACCTGCAGGGCAGCACCACTGAGCCGTCCCTGGAGGAGAAGTACCGGCTCCTGGGACCAGCTGACACACCTCTGGGGCGCATGCCTGATACATAGGCTACATTTACACAGAAACAAGTATTTTCTTCTTTTACTGCCACCCTGTTTGGCACATATCTGAACTTTTGTGGCAGGCCAAACCTCATGAGGCACACAAGATTTTAAATTTTAAATTTTAAAATTGGATTTTTCTTTTGCTGTGTAAATCCAATCTTAGCCAATCCTGAGCAAGCTTAAGCCTTAGCTTTCAGTTAACACTGTTGCTCCTTAATTTGACATGTTTAGAGGTTAATAGTAGAAATGACAATTAGAACTCTTAGGCCCTTTGCCATACTGTCCAACCTCCCCTGTTGCTCCTTGATGGATTTTTGAAATCAGAAATTCCCTGGCATAGCACAACAAAGACTAGAACATCCCAGTAAGGGAAAGTCTTATGTGTTCTTGGACACAACCTTCATCAGGAATCCTCACTTTGAATAGGTCCTAAATGCACTGAACTTTACATGAATTAAAACCAGCAAGGGGCCATTCAAGCCTATACTGAACAAAAACTTTAATTCTGAATCTTGTTGCAAACCAAGACACTGTTCTCTGTTCTTGGAATTTCAAACAGTTAAACGGAGTGTTTTTTATTGCATTTTTGTTGTTGTTATTTTGTTTATTTTAATTTGTATGATCAACTTTAAACATCAATCATGCTGTTTTTTGTTCAAACAGCCACAGGGTAAATACAACTGGCTTAACTATACAGCAACAACTGGCAACAGCCAATTTCTTTCTTTTTTACCTTTGCCTTTCTGTCACCCATTTGTTTGATTTGAAACCATGGGCCATCATAAGAATTAATTGAATATCATTTTTGTTTTACTTGTAAAAAAACAAAACATAAATAGGGTATATTTGTGTGGATGAACTGAAAAGGTAAGTGACTGGATTCTTCACATGAAACTAGATTGGAGTGCTTGTAGCATGAACCTTTAAAACATACGTATGTGCCCTAAATGGCAAGCAAATTCTTTGCACTTTAATGTTTACAGATACTTTGTGAACTTGATATGGAGGAAGTTATTGCCAAATGCAGGTGTTGTCTTTTGAATGAAAATAGCAAAAATAAAAGTTAGTATTTCCCTAACTGCGTTCAGTTTACTGACTCTTAAAGCTGTACCAAAGATGGTGCAGCATGATTAAAAACATTGAGTGAGCGCTAATCAAATATGTTCTTCTCACAGGCTCCGTGTTACAGTACACACTGTACACCATTGTTTCATTAGCATCATCTCCTTCTATGCATATGAGTTTGAAAAATCTAAATTATTTAAGGTTATTAACATCGAAAGACCTGTCACAACAACCGCTAATTGGTGAAGTCATTGTAAGTGTGTCGTGAGAAGTATCAACCCCCCTAATTACCCTCTCATATCATTAATTCAGAAGATAAACTCTACCATTTTGTTGCTTGTCAAATGTTTACAAGTATCCAGAGAATGTTTTAATTGTTAATAACTATTACGGCCACAATTAATTAAGCTACCAACACAAGTGGTTTATGTTTTGAGAACTAAGTAGTTCATTTGGAGATCTGGGTATCTGGATTGTTTGTAACAGATGTATTTAAAGCCCCATTGTGTAACATTTGTAGTTGTTAATTATCAAAATCTGTATTGCCCTTCACAAACTTGTCCTTTTTTATGAATATTGACCACAACCATCAATTCCAAGTATTCCTATTGGCTTGAAATTTTACATTTGCGCTTACATGAACTGGGGTAGACGCTCCATAGCCATCCGCCATCTTGAAATACGGTAGCCCGTAAGGGACATACAGGCTATACTGCTCTGCATTTTGCGCTTTTCACTCAGTGGTACTGACTGTGACGTATGCCAGGGAGGGAGGGGGGAGAAGATTACTTGCGACTCACCGCCGGCAGATTTGAAAGCCCGTTGCGTCTATTATCGAGGACATGTAACTGAGTCGTCGAGGAAATTAAAATGACAATGTGACAGACAAAGCAACGCGACCAAAGTTAATATTGTTGTGGCTTTTCCAAGATGGAAAGAGCTGATGAGGAGCAAGGATTTTAAAAGGGACGCCGAAGTTGCCTGCTTTCTTCTCAACAGGTAATTCTGCCTATTTGTGTAAAAGTTTTATAGTTGCTACTTGCTTGGCTAACTATAGCATGGTTGTGCATAATGCTAGAACGACGTCTAGGATACTTTTCCTCGTGTCAATGATGAAAAAGGATTATCTACCTTGTAACAAACGTATTAAACGTAATCATATGTGCCGTGATTTCCCTGACAGACAACTCACGTCATGGAGTTGTAACAGACTAGCTACTAGAACAGCTGCGTGGAAACAATGGAGACACTAAGAGATAATTTCAGTTTCATTGACATTGTTCATGCTGCTCAGAGAAATATATGAAAAAACACAAACCTCCGTTGCTTCTCTCCTACGCTGTAAACATCGCCTTATACTATTAATCTCGTACAATATACAGAATAACGATAGCACTGATACTTTACTATCATTAGCTTGCATATATTTGGGAACCTGATAGCTGATGTTAGCAATGAAATGGTACCAAAATAACGTAAAACTATTATTACACTGGAAGGGACACTCACGGACGTTTTGTCGCTAATTTCGGGTTCGGCCACCGTAGGAGTTATAACGCGCGTTGGATGGATGTTTAATAGTGGTTAGTGCATTTCAAAAACTGCATCTTAAACTCAAGATAATTACTTTGCAAACTGCCAATGTCCTCTTGTCCTTCATTTACATATCTATTTCATTTTTAGGGAGTATAGCAGGTGTATTTACATTGATAGAGCATAGGTCTTTTCTCAATGAAGACGTGAGACAAATTGTTAAAACATATGTAGGCTATATACTACAACTGCAGTGTCTGAACTACACTAGACCACTCTCTGGATGTTTATTTAAGTGACATTTGCCCCATCACCACTATAGTTACCATCATCACAAGTAAATGCTGATGGCCAATAGCCAATACTGGAAGCTTTTTGTGTGAAGACGCTGCAGCTACTGTATTATTTACAGATTAACTACAGTAGGCCACATATGAAGACTTGGCTAAAGGACAGAAAGGTGAACTAATCTAAAATGTTCTTTTATTTTATAAGAATCAGTTTCAATTTGAACATTAATCAGTCATACAATTACAGTTCTTTTGAGTCTTGTGGGATTAACAGTAACCAGGTTTTTTTTTTTTTTTGGGCCGCAGTCTGGGAACAGTATAGCTCAGCATTGTCTCAGTTTCCTACTGTACTATCATAATAAATAAGATCAAATGTTAAAGCAAATGCAAACATTTTTTTGCAAACAATAGCTTTAATACAAATGTTTAATTACAGATTAAAGAAGCCTATAGCACCTATTTGAAATGCAACATAATGATTCAAATACATGTGAAGCAGCATTGCTATTTGTCACTTATTAGGAATTTATTTTATATTTATACAAGTTTAATTCGGGTTTAATTAACAATCACTTCTTCAAAGCTTGAGTCATCTCTCGAAGAGCCTGAGAATAGTATATATTAAAATATAACTTATTTATGTTCCACTGAATAAAGTTACTTCAAACAATACAGAAACATGCTGCTTCAAGCAGACTTTAAAGTCATCATCAGGAAAATGTAGAGGCGTTGGAAAACAACAACAAATCAGCAGGTTGATGATGTAACACTGGTGTTAAAATCCACCGGATCCTCAAAATCTTTTTTGGTATAAAAACAAAGCTTCCCCTGTTTTTAAATTGTCTTCAGCAGCAAATGGTGTTGTGTGTGTGTGTGTTTTATTTAGTTTTTTTAAATTTGTTTTTATTTTTAAACATTTAACCAACATGTAAGTTGATCACATGGATCTGCAACCTTCTAGCTATTACTAGACCCATCACATCAATCTAGTTTACAAAAACAACAATGCCTATCTCATGCCATGGAACAAGTAAATAAATTATGATCTGCTTGGCTCGCGACACACACAAAGGAGTCCTGTTGAATATGGGTGCCAAAGCCCTGCTCAGCCTCAATCAGTCACGGCTGCCTTGGTATTAATGTCTCAAGTGGAGGTGCTGCGTGTCTAATCTCAAACCCTTCCAGCTCAACCAGCCATGTAAAAGAGAAGACAACTCGTTCAGTTCAACTTCCAGCTCCACCCTCAGATACACTGCCTAGTGATGCTAAGCTATATTATTTGTACACTTCTAATAAGTGTAAACAAAGCGTGATGCCTAATGCCTTTTCTCTGCTACGAAAGGTCAAATGAAAGGTGTGCCTAAATGATTCATATAAATCCAATTTGTCAATACGTATCATACCAGGTCAGTCTATCTAATAAGTGTTCTATTTTGACAGGCAAGGACAATGATCAGACCTTTAGGAGACATGATAAGAAGTAAATTGCTTTTGGGACATATCCGAAGAATCAGGAGGGTCTCTGTCACACTCACAGGAAGCTCCGTGTATTACCAGTGACCATTAGACACTTAATAATTAAAATGTTTTAATAATGGCACAGAGGGAGTCACTTTAACTGCATTAAGATGACATGATCATTGTTGATTTACATCTACTGACTCTGCCTGCGACTCCACAATAAGGTACCCTTCCTTCCTACAATATAAAAATATGTGAATTCTCCATAAAACACTGTAATAACAGCGTAACTGCGAGGGGTGAAAAGCTGATCGGAAATCTGACATCACTGAGCGCAAAAACGCATTGAAGCACAAAGTTAAGGCTGACTTTGAAATCACATATCAATTTATACTTCTGGCTCCTTATCAACATACAAACTTACTACACCTCTATCCTATTTATTATTTCATGTATATTCTGCATGTGTGCTGTGTGTCTGATATGTTGCTGCTGTAGCACCGTAATTTTCCATTTTGGGATCAATTCAAATCTATCTATCTATCTATCTATCTATCTATCTATCTATCTATCTATCTATCTATCTATCTATCTATCTATCTATCTATCTATCTATCTATCTATCTATCTATCTATCTATCTATCTATCTATCTATCTATCTATCTATCTATCTATCTATCTCACCTTGGAAAGATCGACCACCAAAATAGGACTAAAGTCCAAGTTTTTGAGTTAGGTTTTTGTTTCTATGTTAGCTGTCACCCAGTACAAGGACAATGTGTTTGCATTATAAAATAACAACCAGGTATCTTACCATTAAAATAAGCTGGTATTAAGCGCACATTTGATGTTATCAATTGCCTGTCCAAGAGGCATTTACTGAATCAACACCTAAGTGGTTTTGTTTATGAATGTGATTTATTTTCAAGTGTGTGGAAGAGATTTTGAATGCTGCCATATGGCACAGAACAGCTGGGAATGTTGAAAAAGCTCAATCTCATTGAGAACACACAGATGTGGGGAGTTTGACTGCATTACTGCTGCGGTCTGACAGATTCAGAACACGTCTCACACAGGACACTCTTTCAAAAGGCTCTGAAGCAGGAGAAAAATACAAATAAATTATACATCATTCTTTAAAAAGATTCTCAGGTTTTCTTTTTGAAACATATTTCTTAAGTGCACAGGATCCAGAGGTTCACTTGGTGGAAGAAATACACTCAGGAGACTGTTGTCATGGCTACAGAAGTTTTTTGTTTCTTTTTTCTTTTTTTTTTACATTTACATAAAACAGTTTTCTTCTGGTCCCCTCCCCTCTGATGGTCGTTGTGCTACCTGGGATAAAAGTGGGTCAAATTGGAACTGGAAACAAGACTCACTGAGTGACCAAGCTCAATCACTTCAGTCCTCTTGAGATGAAATATTAATTATTAAATTATTATTTTGTGAATGTTAAAACGCATTTTTTTATTTGCTAATAAAAGGAATGGCAAACTATAAACAGAAATAAGACAGAAACTAATTATCTGATGCCTCATGTTAAGTTATTTGGCTAATAAGCCAAGTTCTTCCAGTGAAAATAAACACTGATAATTTCTCATGTTACTTATGTTATAAGCAATTAGAAGAAGACGTATACGGCAAGTTGGTGATGTGATAAACATGAGGACACAGTCCTCTGGGAGATCGGACACTACATCACGCTGTGCTCCAAAGAACTGAATAAAATAATATACAGAACATCAAAATTAATTCAGCAATCCAACATGTATGCTATGCATGACTTGCTATATGAAGCGTACATTAGCAAACATTTTGAGTAAAAAGCCCAATTCTTCAGGGAAATGGCTGCCACAGATTCAACATTTTTCTAAATAGCATTAAAGTCATGTACTAATTCATATTCAATGTCTTGCTTCTGCAACATCCTGACCCAAACCCCATTGACGGTAACGAGATGTAAGTGCATACTGAGTCAGTGAAAATTAATGATTTAAACACTTGCAAACTCATTTTTCATTTAGTTTTTCCACTTTATTTCAAATGAGAACAAGTTTATTGTTCTACTGTAAACATACACTTTCTGAATGAAATAAGAATTTTGAGTTTGGTCTTGTGAAAGTCTTACGATATATTCATATATTCATGAATATTAATGGAGAAATACATAAAATACAGTGTAGGTAGACTATAAAACACAATTTACCATTGGTTTTGTGTGATCTGAATTGCATTAATGTCTTTCATTGAGCCAGATGCTGAACTGCTGCTGAGATTACTGCAAAGTAATGTATCCATCTAAAACTAATTGACTAACATCCATACTCTTTAGTGTTTCTCAACAAAAGTGGCTGTTTGACAACTTAAATCACTTGTTGTTCTTAAAACGATGTGGAGGGTGATAGGCTGGTAAACTGCTCTTTTCCCCTTATATCTTTTAAGTTGTCTTAAAATCCTTGGTATCTTTTAAGTTGCCAACTCTACAGCACAAGCAGATATTTTGCAGTGTCTCTGGCAACCGGGCAGACACTGACATCAGCCGTCCTGACTACAGTAGCCATCGACTTGGTCTGACTCGGTAGTCTCGGCTAAATCACTGTCCTGACCAGAGCTCAGGGTGTCTGCCAGCGCGTGCTGGGGCCCTGCAACATTTCCATTTGGCCTCTGGGGAGTCGCACATCAATTGCTCTCAGCTAAATGCACTCACATATGAATATTTCAGTACAATTTAATGTTTCAGCTACAGCCCCAAAGGAGCAGAGCATCAATTTGTGAACACAGTTCTCCTAGAGTTAAAAGCCAGGCCGGATAATACAGTATGAAAGGCGCTGTCAATCTAGAGGGCCTTTTTTTCACTTGAAAGACAGAAAAAAACGCATTCCCCTTTGCCTTCAGTATCCAGCTGCATATAGGCAGCGTCTCAAAGTTTTCTCTAGAAAGTAGTCGACTGTAGGGAGCAGCAGGCAGCTTTTGGTTCAACAGAGTCGCCGGTCGATTTGCCAAGCTCGGTCAGTTTTCCCAAAGCTCTGGTTGTCTGTGCTATTTGGTCCACACACACACACACACACACACACACACACACACACACACACACACACACACACACACACACACACACACACACACACACACACACACACACACACACACACACACACACACACACACACACAGCTGGTGGAAGGAGCGGGTCAGGGAGTCGTGCACCTGCTGTCCTGTTAATAAAATACCCCAAAGTGATGCTGAAACCTCTTCCTTCACACAGCAAAGCTTCCCTCAGGTGTGAGAACATGAGTGCTTTACAAAACAGGCCGAATGTGACACAACTGAATAATCAGCTGGTCAGTAAGCAGAATACTACGGAGCACATAAAGCCCAAACCGTTCTGCACATTACATTAAATTACCCAGCAGCACTTGTGGTTGTGTTGTACAGCCAAGTATATGCATCCAATGCTTTCTCCTCAGGGTAACGCTGCAACTAACGATTGTTTTAATTATCCATTAATCTGCTGATGATTTTCCCAATTAATCAATTTGTTATTTGGTCTAGAAAAAGGTTAGAAAATACAGAAAAATGCCCATCTCGATTTCATAGAAACGTAACATATTCAAATTGCTTATTTTCTAATACCAGCAGTCCAAAGCTCAAAGGATATTTAATACCTATAGAAAGCAGCACATCCTCACATTTGAGAAGCTGGAACCAGAGTATGGCTATTAAACGATAAATCAATTACCAAAATAGTTGCACATTAATTTGAAGTCAGTCAGCCATTCTGTTAAAAAAAAACTTATTGTTACAGCTCTACTTCAGGGAGTTAAAAACCATAAGAATAAAGTTTTAAATAACTCAATTCATGCATTGCTTATGAAAAGAGATACATAGAGATCCGATTTTTATTTACACTAAAAATGGAAAGATTGATTGTGTCGAGGGTCGATAAAACAACCGGTGGAAGCATAAACTCTTGCATTATATTACATTATGTATGGTGTTCCTGTTGTTTTGTCCACCCCCGTGAAACCAAAATCTTAACTCTTTTGCCTCAAATCATTCTGTTAAACTTGAAAGAGTCACAACTAAATCTATAGTAAAGTGCAAATGCAGCTATATGACTAATGCATATGAATATATGAATAGTTAAATATAGTGATGAACTGGATTATAGATGCATTTTTTTGCGCTTTCTCCCTTTAGTTTCAATAGACAAAATTATTTAGAGACCAACTGTTTCAGTGTGTTCGGTATTGCACACACACAGAGGCGTTGTTGCTTCTTTCCTGATTTAAGTGACACGGCCTCTTGTTAAAGCTGCTGATAAGCAACAAGACCGCCGCTTTGTGCTGATGAGAGCAGCTGATAATAAAATACAAGATGTGCATTTGTAAAATAAAACAGGCGGCTGACAGTTACACTGATAAGGTAATAATGGCACAGATTCTTCAGCCTAACAATGCAGAACTGCCCTGAGGCACAAATCAAAAATTAATACTAATTATCATGTAAATACTGCATTAACTCTGAAGAATATGAATTATAAATCTGCAACATGGTTCCCCTCTCAGAATGGCCTCGCTTGCATGAGGACGTGATTTTTTTCTTCTCTCCACGCTGAGGCATTTTTAGGACAAAATAAATAACTGCATGACTGCACACTTATCATCACTGTTGTGACATATAAATCAATTTATGTGACATATGCTGTTATTGTGTATTTTAAAGTAATACTTGACCTTTTGTCTTTAAAAGGTCATTACAAAATGATTTGAGGAGATATATGTTTACACATTTGTAATATATTGTAACCTAAGTGCTTATATTAATAAAAAAAAAGAATTGGCTGACTCTGGACATAATATAAGTGTGGGCTCAACACACTTAAAGTTAACTCACTATTGGTTCTGGTAAATCATTTAGGGCTTTAAAATGCCCATTAACTACATTGCAAGAGGTTTCAAGGTTCAATTGTTGGTGAGAGTGAGAAACAAATGTCTAAATCAACTTATTCAAGTGTTTAAAAATTAAAGTAATTAAATGCTATTATTATGCAGTATAATACAGTCATACACTCAGTGGTTTTAGAATTGTTAAAAGGTGCAAATGTGTGCAGGGATTAGCCTGATGTCTTAAGAACAAGGCACCAGCCTGTGACATCTGATGATCATTATAAAAATTTATATATTTTATATATACATATATAAAAAATACAATCTGTTCCAAAGCGTGTCAGATCACTGTTTGAAGAATACTGCTATATAGGGCTGTGTGTTGGCAAGAATCTGGCGACACGATACACGATACATGGTGTGTAAGGTGATATATTGGGATTTTTTTTAAAGTATAATTTTAGAAAAACTAATATTTAAAAAAAAACATGATGTGCATAAAAGTCTGATGACATTGCAGTCTGATGCCATGCCAATGCAGTGGGAGCTGGTCTTACACGGGGTTCAGCCATAGCTACGTTGTTAGCTTCTAGCACTAGGCACTACTGCTATATACTATAAGATGTCTATGTTTAGGAAGAGTTTGTAGTAGGGATTAGGGGAGTAGGGATTATTACTGACAATGTTCATGGATTTGTTTTCTGTGTTTTTACCAGTTTGTTCAGTTATTCAGTTGTAATGAAGTATATCTTATATATGGTATATTGTTGTCATTTAATAGTTTATCATTTTATTTAGCACAAATTTTGAATTCAATCTTCACACAAAGCATGGTCTAAGAAGTTAACATACTGTATGAATTGACATAAATCATTAAACATAGAAGCCCTAATTATCAAACAAAACCTGCTTGAAGTCTAAGTTGTGTTTTCAAGTTGTTCAGTCTTTTAATTAATCTAAACACAACATGTATGGAACCTTTGGGGAGAGACAAACAAAGCTGCAAAGCATGTGATTAATGACTTACAGGAGCGACAATCTGTCTGGCTGACCTGCATCTTGTTGGGGACAAAGACAGAAGCTACAGCAGCTCTAGAAGCTCTCACTGCATTTCAACAGAGATGTGATGATATAATAAAACTGCCTCATCCCACCACACACACACACACACCTTATTGCATATGCATATATGCAGACAACCGTGTGCAGGCAAGTGAGTGCACAGAAACAAACACATAAATTCATGCTGTAAGCACGCACAAATTTCACACCCTCACACACGTGTCAGAAGAAACTGACTTAGCACAGATGAAAAACAAAATACCTGCAGCCATCAGCTTATCAGCCAGCTCATACAGCAGCTTTGAGTTGTCACTGCTCTTCAGGCCTCGTCCTGAATAAACACAAAGACATAAAGATCAGCAGAGCAGAGGTTTGAGTTGCGATTTTTACAGTTCTGCTTTTTTTTTAACACCAAGGCCATGACAGGCCAAAAATGAACACATCAACTTGTGCACTGAACAAACAACTCAGCCTATGTGTTCCAAACTTGGCCTCCAAAAGGTTTTCCAACTATAAAATGGACATGATAACAACAACAAAAAGTAGCTGGCTTGACATTAAAAATAAATATGAAGGGGCGACCTCTAGCTCACCCAGTAGCGCGTGTGCCCCATGTAGGCTGAGGCCTTGGCAGCGGCCCGAGTTCGGGACCGACCTGCGGCCCTTTGCTGCATGTCGTCCCTCCTCTCTCTCCCCTTTCCTGTCTTCAAGCTGTCCTGTCGATTAAAGGCCATAAAAAGCCCAAAAAAGAATCTTCAAAAAAAAATGATATATATATGAAATTCCTCATATGTAACATTAATACAAAATGAAACATGATTTAATTTTTTTTTAAAGATAAGAAAATGAAAGAAAAGCCTATAATTTTAGAAAATCGTACTGACAGTTTTGCCTTCTTGTGCGTCAAGACTGGTGAGCTCAGATGTGCCATTCCTGGTTTAGAGTTGTGCTGGAGCCATTGGGAAATCTCCAAAGGAGGTGGGGAATCTGTAAATAAATACATGAACAATATACTGTTCAGTACCCTGTAGTGTGTATCTTAATTACACAATGGCTAAACAATGATGGTTAATATAATCATTTGTATAATTTAAGTAATTTTTCATGTATTGTAGTAATTTTATAATTCATTGTAATTAGATATACAATTACAAAATATCTCTATAAATGACAAAAGAATCCGTGGCACATATTGTAAAGTTAGACAACTTAAAAAAAAGGGTTCAGCGAAAAGTCGGTCTCTTTTCACCAAGTAATTATTGGAAAAAACAATACGTTGCAAAAGAAGAAAAAACTAATTATGACTTTGTTCAAAAGCAAATATGCTCCAACAGACATAAACAAATTGGCACAACTTCAACTGAATCAAACCCAGGGAGTTCGAACAATTTGACAGAGTAAATTAGTTATAGGTCTGACAATAAAGGCAAAGTGCCATGGATCCCTAAAACATTCAAGAGACAACCAATCACTGTGAAAAGTTCAGTAATGCAGCCCAGGACAGCCCACCCCCCACCCCCCCTCCCTGAATTCCAAACAAGAACATTTAGCTCTTGCCAAAGTTTAAGTGGATGATTTCAGTCACACATATATATTTCATGAGGTTAATGGGTCCCATCAAGTTGCGATTAGAGATTCTTCTGGGAGGTTTTTATGCTAGAGTGACAGCTAGTATGCCTGGGCTTGATCTAGCAGTCATTAACAGGTCACAAACAATAATGCTACATGTGACATTTCCTCACTCTATAGTGTATACACATATATAAAACACTCTTGGCCTACACCATTAGCAAAACAATGAATGAGTGCCCATAAAATTTTAGTCTACATTCAATATTTTATTCTTCTGTGCAGGCTATGCATTGTGGGAAATGCTATATACAATACAGCATGCATAAATAAGCCACGACATCACCATCAAAACTTTGCCAAAAGGTTTGAATGATTAAGTGCACCACACTTAATGCATGCTTCTAGAATTAATCAGGCTGTGTCTATGATATATCATTATGAGGAGTTGTCATATGATGGTTTCTAACTTATCCTTGAGGGGATTGTAGCAAAGACAGATCATTTAATACAAAGAACATTGAGCTAATAGTTGGATGGTGTTCAAGTGGTATCAGTTCAGTTGGTGTGCCTTTCCTAAGTCCTCTTTACATTGTCATTGTTTACACCACTTACTGCATTTATGACAGAAAGAGGCTCACCAGCGCATGGTCGTGACAAAAAAGCATCTTGGGATTTGACCTCAGTGATGTCTGAAATAGTAGCCACAGCCAGCTTAGCACACAAGGGAGGAGATCCTGTAAAGGGAACCACAACATGCTGAGGCTTACAGTACAAAGCTCTCACAGATCTTTAGTGACAGTGACTGAGACCATAAAAGGTAAAGTAATGGTTATAATGAGCTCTCTAAGGGCCGGGTGAAAAGGTTGCATGTCAAAGCATAAAAGAGGTAAAGCTCAACCTGGTTTTAAAACTATCTGCAACACATGTATTTTATATTCAAGCCACTTTTACAATAAGAAATAAAGTGGCTTGAATATGATACCATACTCTGAGAAACAGCATATAGTACAATTTAAAGTGACTGATGCAAGTGAGTCATTCAAATGATGTGTTAGTCACATTGAATGAACCATTGCACCTTGTTCTAATACTAAACAGAGTACAGCTTAGAAATAAAGATCAATATGAGCTGTATTAAAACACCTAACATTGAATTGAATGCATCCTAATTAAATTGAAATACCATTAGATGTATGAGCTGACAGTTCTATTGAACAATTACAAAATACAGGATGAAGTCACTCAATAAAAAGAAAAACAACTTTAAGGTGCATTAGAACGTTTAGACATAATTAATAGTTAATGTTGCAAAATTCAATACGTAGAATATAATATCAGATTTTTTATGCATGCCTGAAAACTTCACTCAATACAAATTACAGAGAATTGTCGCGAGTGAGTCTGAATTTACTACATTTGATTTTGAGCAGATGAATTTCAGTAGCCAACAACTTTCACAATTTTCTTTTGTAAACTCATGATATATAGCAAACATTTCAATATTTGGAGAATTTTTTTTAAATGCTAAATTTGATTTTGTACTAATAATAACAAAACAATATTAAACAGATGTCTAGATCCCATATATTGTTGAGCCAGGACTGAGGTTAACAGCTGTAAAAAGCTAGCATTGACAACATTATCAATGGGATATTACCAAAAACAGATTAGAATTGTGAGGCAGAGATATTTAATCATATACCAAATGATACCATTTTACCAAATTGTATTAGTATGACAGCGTGCTATATAAACTATAACAATATAATTATAATATAATTTGTATATCAATAATTATTATTTTCTTTTGACAAAAAAACTGCATAGAAAAGCACATAAACTACCTTGTAGAAGGCATTGGTACGAATCATGTTGTACCACTAGTACTTTGTTGTCGACCCCTTTGTCTATACTGATCTCCATAGCCACCTTGTTAAAAATTAAATAAAAGCACTTCCTGAGAATTTGCCTCTGAAAACGTGACTTTCTAAAAACTCCAGCCAGAGTGGAGATTTGTGAAATCTTTGTTTGCACGTTTGCATGTAAACTGAGACAAACGGAGGTTTAGGCAGCCGAGGAAGTGAGGAAGAGAAGAGAGAGGAAGTGATTTGTTGCATTGCTATTTTCGAGATTCTGATTGGCTAATGTACTACAGATTTGGCATGCTCTTGATGGCATTGGCGGCATATATACACAGGTGTAAACGAACATTTTTCTGAAAACTGACAGCTGTGCACAATGTTATTTTTGAAACCGGAGAGGTTGAAATGTCCATTTATGAAAATAGCCGCCCACGTGTAAACATAGTCTTAAATGTGCACTATGAGTTCCTGCATGGTCACTTCTGTTGACGTTCCAAGTAACTTACAAACAAAACAGAGCAAGCTCGCCCCTCCCCCCATGTTTCCGTAACTGTCATGACTAACTGACTAACTGTCACTAACCCCCACCCCCTCCCCCAACCATCTTGTCGGTGATTGGCTGGAGTGGTTTGTTGTATTTTGGTGCACAGCCTGTGCCCCTAGTGTTTGTTTGATGTTTACGACCCCTGTGTTGTCTCCATAGACCGGGCTTTTTCACTGTATATTCAGGGGGCAGGCAGCTAGAGGATCAAGGCGAGATGCCTACAATTTGAGACAAAAATGAAATTGTGCTGAAACCATGCAGGAACTCATAGTGCACGTTTAAGAAAAAAACATACAAGAACATGCAATGATAGAGCTTTCAGGAGATATGTGATGCAGTTTGCATGTCACCAGTGCCCTTGAATACGCATTGGACTTGCTGGCATTAGTGATGGCATTCAGTGTGATAGGGGGCAGTTTGTTGTTGTTGTTGTTGTGCTCTGCAACAAAAAGGGTGTTCTGGAGGAGACTGGCCTGTTGAGAACGCCATGTATAAGTATTAAACAAACACATAAAGCAAGAATAATAATACCTTCTACAACAATACTGTGACGTTAACTTTCATTGCTTGGGCAGTTTGGCAGTCAACAACCTGCATTGATGTCATCGGCCATGCTTCTTTCAGGGCAATTAAAAATGGTTTATTCCACAATCAAGTGTCAGTAAACCCAGCTGTGTCAAAGGCCAAAAGCATTTTCTACAGCAGATCTGATGCCAGGAATACTATATATGTGCCATGGTTGTGCAATGTTGTGCAAACAGTGATGTTTGAGGACTATGTCTATCAATAGACATAGTCCTCAAACATTACTGTCGTCTACATGTGCAACAACCTGAAGATACAGTAGACTATAAGGTCACAACAGACTTTTTCTTGATGTGAGACTGTGACTCTATGATGGCTGTTGATAAAATTGAGAAATGTTCATAAAAATGATAAGATGAATGAAATAAATACAGTTTTTGTACAACACGTATATACCTGACACCAGTGGTTGACTAATGTGTAGACTAGTGAGCTGCACTAAAGCCCACCTTATTTGACCCTACAATAAGACAGCCACGTTGATAGTTAACATCACCTTATTCTTGCAGCAATAACCACGTCAACAGACACAACCGTAACCGTCATATATTTCTACTTACCAGTTTCCCTAAGGATGTTTACATGTTTGTCTGGTCAGCACGTGAGCAAACTAAATTTGTAGTCAGGAGCAGTCCCGAACTAGGGATGGGCGTATCGATCCTGTGGTATCGATAGATCGATATACTCACGCTACTCATTTGGCATTGATTTCCTTAAAAAAATATCGAAATAAACTAAAAAATAATATTTGGGTGTGTATGCATCACTTTCAGCTGTTTTAGATTACTTACTTAAATTACTATGTGCCAGGACACCCCTGTACCTGGCGGCGTATTGAGCTGTCACGTGACAGGAGACGAGCGAATGAGCGTCAACGTGCGACACACATGGATGTATTGGCCTATTGGCGACACAGCCGACAGCGACACAGCCAAGGCCAGCCCAGCACGAATGCGGGAGCCGGAGGAAAAAACAGAGAAGCGTAAGATATGGCAGACACAAAACGAAGCGTGGTGTTATTTTTCACTAGTCGATAAACTCATGGCAAGGTGCCAAGTGTGTGATAAAAAAGTATTTTTTTTCTTTTAGCTTTTTCTACCAAGATTGGTCTTTTTTCTTTTTTTCAGAAATAAGAAAAGTGAAAATGTGTATGTTTTTGTTCATATTTAATTTATTTCATTCATATTTATGTTATTTATTTTAATTTTATTATGTATTGACCATAATACATTTGGTATAAATGGTCTGTATTTGTCTTGTGATTTGTCTTGAATGTAATAATATTTTTACTGACAAAAATTGCCAATAAGAAATTAACGGTCGATATCGATGAAAATGCAAGAAAAAGTATCGGTATGGTATCGAATCCTAAAAGTGTGGTATCGCCCATCCCTATCCCGAACCAATCAAGCCACTGTTTTAAACGGGAGGAGCATACCTGTTTTGTGGCTTTCAAAATAAGAGTCATAATTTAAGGCAGGAATAGTTTTTGAAGTTTCCCTGTCTATTGCAGTATTGATCTAACCTGTGAGAGGGAATGAAAGAGGGAAGAGATATAGAAAAAAATGACTTTTGTAATTTCTGATTTTAGTCCACATTTTCTACCCCCACATCTAGACTAAGAATATGAACCATTCTGTCCTTGTTTGAGATCCCAGCCAACATCAAAACTGACAACTGCAGGATATGCTCCTGCAACAGAGAAGATGTTGTGTTTGTTTTGTTTGGGTTTAACTACCTGCTCTGCAGGATGACACAGGAGGGAAAAGGTGTTTGAACAGAGACACAGCAAACACTGGTATAGTGCAACTGTCTGTATTGTTTGTTCACTTCATCATCCAAACATAACAAACCTTTCAATGGAAATGCATGTTGCTGGTTTAAACAACAGCCTACAATCTTTGTGAATCGAATTAGACTATTAAACCCCAATTTGATGTTGGTGCATGCATTATTCTATGATGTGGAAAACAGATTTCAATTAAGACTTTTAGACGTGATCTGATAAATGTAGTTCTGCTTTTCCTCCAATAGATGGCCTTGTTCTCGAGTAGATGAGCAACCGGGACGGAGCAGAGGAGACTTGTCAACTGTCCTCGCCTCCTGTTGAATGTATGTCCCCCCAAAGAAAATTATGTAAAAATGCATCGTGGACGTTGACTTTTTTCAAATGTTGTAATATTTTTTTTTTCAAGGCAATAATAAGTAACCTCCACTATTTCTGTCTCTAAGTCAAAGACCAGCAATGCGACTCTAGGGGTCTCAACAAATATCATTCACCATCATGACATGGGAAATGAGTTTGATGATTTATTTACCAAGATATTGCCTATAAAGAACAGTTTAAATCAAAATGTAACTTTAATGGAAGCGACATTAAAGTCCCGCATCAGGGGAGTAAGACAAAAAGTCTTAAAGGGCAGTTTAACAGACATGTAGGCTGATCATTTGTATTATGGACCAAATAATACCCTGATAATATATTTATTCTCAATAGTATTGCTTCATTGTGTGGCGAAACGAAACATTTAGGCAATTTTAACTAAACAAATTTAGATTTGTTGGTGATTAATGTTCTTCGATGCAGAAGCTTTGTATACTTTTTGTATACTGATGATAATGATGATGATCATTATCACCATCATGAAATTGATGTGCATCTTAAGAACTTGATCGAAACGGTCCCATGGTGTTGCTGTTAAATATTTGTCTTTCCTTGCTTTCAATCTTTGTTTGAAGAAACACAATATGAACATCTGCATTCTTAAGCTTCTGTCATACGATTGGACAGTCCGGTGTTGACGTCATGACGTCAGAGCGTGTGGGACCCTGCAGCCTCCTCGCCCCCCTTTCACCCCCCCTCCGCCCTCCCCATTTCCCCCCGCCCCCTCCCAGTCCGGAGAGACACACGTTATCAGGGAGGCAGCCGAAGGGCCAGTCATCTCCTCACATCGTTTCTGCATCTACCACAATCCCCTTTATCCGTCCTGTATGGTGGATATTATTTTCAGCTCTTCTTTCTTGGGTGATATGGGGGATCATTCCAAAAGTAAGTAGGCTGAACTGCTCGGTGGAGTTTTAAGTGGCATATTTTGTTTTCTTCGCGGTGGCATTATTGGCTACATGATATATTCAGCAGCGCACCGATTACTAAAGTTATAGTCTTAATGATGCAATATTGTGTAGTAGCCTAGCCTGTCATTTCTTTGGCGGTACATGTTTTGAGACGCTTTCGTATTAAAGTTAAACAATTCAGTGTTTTGCTTGACGAACACTGGCAAAAGTCTTCATCTGTTACATAACATCAAGCTGCATCAAGACATGTCCAGTCTGCAAAATAGAGGAATTCACTACAAGACTGAGACATACAGGCTGGATTTTAAAATCGAAAAAAAGAAGAGAAAAGAATAAATGCTGCAGTTGTTTGTGATAGTGTGTTTATTTGGCCGCGTTTTCAGTCTGTGGTTCCAATGCTGTACGCTCTTTGCAGAGAAGCCAGGATTCGCGATGTGTGTAGGATGTGGAAGTCAGATCCATGACCAGTACATACTGAGAGTCTCTCCCGACCTGGAGTGGCATGCAGCCTGCCTGAAGTGTGCAGAATGCAGCCAGTACCTGGATGAGACCTGCACTTGTTTCGTCCGGGACGGCAAAACCTATTGCAAAAGAGATTATGTAAGGTAGGAGTTTGGAAATATTCCAGTATTGAAATGGGTTTAATCACATCAAATTATCAAATGAAACATATTTAAATACAATACTAATTTTTAGTGTGTAGAGGCCAAACCTAATTAAAAAACGACCAATCCGGACATAAAAAGAAAAGGTCACAAAAAGACCTTTGTAAATGCGCAGCAATATTTCAAAGAAACCAAGAAAATACACGCCACAGCATTTTGTTATCCATTATATTAAAAATAAATTGAGCATAAGAGAGCATTTAGAACACAACTCAAAACTCTGAGTTATCATCCAAAGTTTTCTTCATTGTTATTTTCATTTCATATGTTTTTTTATTCTTTGACAATTTTCTCCAATTTTCTAGGCTGTTTGGAATAAAATGCGCAAAATGCAACCTGGGATTCAGCAGCAGCGATTTGGTGATGAGGGCCCGGGATAACGTTTACCACATCGAGTGTTTTCGGTGCTCGGTGTGCAGCAGGCAGCTGCTACCGGGAGACGAGTTCTCCCTGCGGGAAGAGGAGCTGCTGTGCCGGGCGGACCACAGCCTGCTGCTGGAGAGGAGCTCCGCAGGGAGCCCCATCAGCCCCGGACACATCCACTCCAACAGACCGCTGCACCTGGCAGGTCGATTTCATATTATTATTGTTATTGTTATTGTTATTATTATTATTATTATTATTATTATTATTATTATTATTATTATTATTATTATGTATTTCTTATACTTCAGCCGGTGGAATTGCTATAGCATCATACAATCGGAAATGTAATCCTGCAGTTGAAAGAAATGTATAAAATAAATTCTCATATAGAATAGAATAGAATATAATTCAACTTTATTGTCATTGCACGTCACAAGTACAAGCAACGAAATGCAGTTTGCATCCATCCAGAAGTGCTTTAGCAAGAATATAGATATATTACAAAATATAGATATATTTTAGATATATATTAAACACACAAAAAGTAAACGCTTGTTGAAAATGTGTAACTACTTGAGTTTAGAAAAACTAGAAATGAAAAAAAAATCAATGTAAGATTGTCAAGGATTAAGGTTTGTTGTCCTTTAACATCCAGATAATTTGTTTTGTGGTTGTTGGGCATGGTGTGTGTGTGTGTGTGTGTGTGTGTGCGCGCGCGCGCGTGTGTGCGTGCACGTGTAAAGTGTGTGCTGCGACCTTTCTTTAGGCTAATTTCATAATTGATCTTATTAGCGCTGACCTGCTCTGTTGCCATTATCTAAATAATCTGGTATTTGACTGTGTGCGTGTTTCTATACGTGTAGTGTGTGTGTGTGTGTGTGTGTGTGTGTGTGTGTGTGTGTGTGTGTGTGTGTGTGTGTGTGTGTAGAGCTGTCATCCTGAGGGCGCTTGCCAACAGAAAGAGAACAAAGCAAATGTGTGAATAATGATCAAAAACGTCCTTTAAAGCGCTCAGTTCAGAATACCTGCCACAGCTCTGCGCAGTGACACAGGCCTCCAGCGGTGACACCAGCACGATTACATTTTCATAACTGCGCTTTTCAAATCAAATTCAGTTTAGAATAGGGCTACATGTAGATTTGTTGAAAAATAAGTTTAGCCTCCTATTTTAAGGCGACCCGGTTAAAAATGATTAACTATAGGAGAACAGACAACAATGCGAGAAGTCAGTGGTTAAATTGCAAAACGCAACCTTAAAACAACATGTAATCACAAGTTTTGGCTATAGAAATTCACTCAAACGTCTCTCACCTCTGCATATTATGGACCAGAATTTCGTTATTTCCGTAAATCAAATCTAAGCAGATGTTTTTTTCGTCATCCAGAAATTTCCCAAAAATATAGGTTTTCCCTCTTTAAACACTCTATCGTGATTTGCTTGAACTTTGGGTTATAAGCTAAATTGCAGACATTCATATATCATAAAAATTCATGTCAGGCTGATACATATTATTGCATACGACCATACAATCCAAGGGAGGTAAAAGGCAAAAGAGTGCAGATTGAGATTAATGGGCTGCTGCGTAAATGCATCGACATATGAAAGGCTTTCAGTTTCTGACGGACGCTTCCCTTCTTCCGTCCTCAGCAGACCCGGTCACGGTGCGGCAGGCCCCGCATCGGAACCACGTCCACAAGCAGTCGGAGAAGACGACGCGGGTCAGGACGGTGCTGAACGAGAAGCAGCTCCACACGTTGCGGACCTGCTACAACGCCAACCCGAGGCCGGACGCGCTGATGAAGGAGCAGCTGGTGGAGATGACCGGCCTGAGCCCCAGGGTGATCCGGGTCTGGTTCCAGAACAAGCGCTGCAAAGACAAGAAGAAGTCCATCCTGATGAAGCAGCTCCAGCAGCAGCACCACAGTGATAAGACTGTAAGCATCTTCGTAAGTTTGACCACTTGATTACTACTTTTATTATTTATTATTTTATTTGTTCATGGACATTTACGTGTTTGCTTATTATTTAAAACAATAACCAATATGTGAAGTCAATTCACACAGTTTTATTTATTTTTGAGGCTGGCAAAAATCTTTATTAAATGCAGAGTGTAATGAAAAAACTGCCATATGCAAGCCAGATGAAGATAATAAAGTTATAGCTTAATTATGTTTTTTTTAATGAAAAAGTTTGTATTATTTTATATGGTTGTAATTATCACTAGTTGTATGCTACTCCTCTTTTTCTACCACTATTGTTATACCAGCCTATCATTTTAGCCCTTTTCTGAACTTTAGTTTTTATACTTCACTTAGCCTACACTAAGACACAGTAACCGCTCCAGTTGGCTCCAGTGATATCCTGTATTCAAACTTTAGGTCAATGAATAATGAATCAACTGCTTTGGCTTAAGTTGCTTGACCTCAAAGATAAAAACATCCTCTGCAAACATGCTTGGTCTACATCTCAGAAACATCTCTCTGTATCGTTCAATCTTTGCTCCACACCAAGAGGAAACTTTTTGGGAAAAAGTGCTGTCTTAATTATTCCAAAATCAGCATTTATTATAAATGGCACATGGAAACGTAAACATACTTGTCACTAAGAAAAACATGTATGTGGATGTCATGAGGATGCAGTTTTTTTTCTTCAGTTCTTTTAAAAATGACACATGCTTTCTTGCAGGACAAAGACAAATTATGCTTATGCTGTGTTTTCTTTTAATTACGTTGTCAGAATCTGCAGGGCCTCACAGGGACGCCTCTTGTAGCCGGGAGTCCTATCCGACATGAGAGTGCTGTGCAGGGAAACCAAGTGGAGGTTCAGACCTACCAGCCTCCATGGAAAGCCCTGAGTGAGTTCGCCCTGCAGAGTGACCTGGACCAGCCAGCCTTCCAACAACTGGTGTGTGTGTGTGTTCAGGACAGGCTGAGTTAGATGTGCACACACAGACATGCATGCACTGCAGATCAGAACCTGGCATACTGTTATAGTCCCACTGCATGCAATTTCTCACTGAGATCTATCTATCTATCTATCTATCTATCTATCTATCTATCTATCTATCTATCTATCTATCTATCTATCTATCTATCTATCTATCTATCTATCTATCTATCTATCTATCTATCTATCTATCTAGCTATCTATCTAGCTATCTATCCATCTATCTATCTATCTATCTATCTATCTATCTATCTATCTATCTATCTATCTATCTATCTATCTATCTATCTATCTATCTATCTATCTATCTATCTATCTATCTATCTATCATGCATTTTGCATACAAAGACATTTGCAAAGAAATATGTTCACACCCACATATGCACACAAACGTGCGCGCACACACACACACACACACACACACACACACACACACACACACACACACACACACACACACACACACACACACACACACACACACACACCAAGCTGAACTATAATGCTTTTTCAACCAAGATTTCAAAATAAAAGCCTGAATATTTCGCATATTCTGACACTTAGTTTGTCTGTTCAGGTGTCTTTCTCTGAATCGGGCTCTCTCGGAAACTCCTCCGGCAGCGACGTGACTTCTTTGTCCTCTCAGTTACCGGACACCCCCAACAGTATGGTACCCAGCCCGGTGGAGACGTGAAACGGGGCCCCTCAGACCTGTCGCCCCCCCCTCCTGCAAGGACAATTGCAGCATGATCCCGGTCCCCTGCATGTGACCAGCTCATCACATCGCCCAAACTACAGAGGAGAGTGTTTTTTGTTTTTTTAATTTCATGACACGGAGGAGATGGAACCAAGAAAGCACCGATTGACTCCGAGTTTTTTTGTGGAGCTTTCATTGACAAAAACTAAGCAGAACAATTGTTGCATGACTTGATACGGAGAAAGAAGATGTACAGAAGACCTCCCGATGGATATACTACAGCAAACCTTCCCTCAAAAACTTATTGGAAACATTTCCATGTCGAAACAAATGGACATTCTGCGATTTCATTGTGATATAGTGTGTCTTGTTTCTTCAACATGAGAATTTTTTGATACATTTATTGCGTTGTTGAGTCCCGTTGACTCTTTGTCTTAAGGTCAGAGCATGATAACTGCAAATTATTCGTGTTGTAAAATAGTTTATCTTAAGGGCAGGTTGTTTGAGCTTCTCGAACAAAAAGTAAATTATTGTTATATTATTTATTGTTAGGAAAGCGATTCGTAAAGGGATTATTAACTGATAAAGAATTAAAAAAAACAAGCTGAATACATAACGTGTCCTGATGACCAATCTTTGTATTTTGTCGCTTTTGCATTTGCAATCCAATATTTATGATAATTTAATTTGTTTGAAAATGCAGCTCTGGAGTTAACAACAACTGTCCATCTTGCATTGCAAAAATAAGACGAGGAACGAATTGACTGCACATTTTGTTTACCGGTGATCTTAATATGGCGACAAAGTCAAATTCACTGTCCAGATCCAAAGCGGCAACCGATCGTTAGGCATACTCCTCATGACAGCGAGTCATTTCTGTTTTGGGAAACATGCAATAAAGACAAAGCTTCTACAGCCTTGGCCGATTTGAGGAATATAGAAGCTTGAAAAAAGAAAGTAATTCCACTTGCACCGAATATGTTGTTTGTCCTGTCCAACCTATATCAAGTTGGCCTGCCTGGATTGAAGCCCGGAGGCTCTGTTGTCTTATCACCCCCCTCCATCTGCAGGGTGTCCCCCTTCGGTTATGGAGCAGGAATCGGCCAGTGGTCATTTACTACTATCTCGGGGGCAAAAACCTGCTGTAAATTGTGCTCAGTCCAGTTACTCTGGTTGAGTCACAAGCTGGTCTAGACAGCGCGGAGGGATCGGCGACCTCTTATCTAGTCCTGGCATCACCTGCAAGCGATACACTGACTGAAGCCACAACAAACTAACTAAACCCCCCCCCCCCCTCCATAGACACACACACACACACACACACACACACACACACACACACACATACACACGCACACACACTCCCTCCCCAAAGCCCCTCTCATATGTGAGGGGAGCAGAGAGCAGAGCTCGTAAAGGGTCACTTCTCCTCCTCAGTTTGTATATTTTCCTTCAGTGAATTGCGTTATTGCGCACGGGTCAGCCGAGATGACAGCTCAAGCTAAATGAACCGACCTCCTTTACACTGTGCGCAGGACAAAAACAAAGCTGCCTGCATGCTCTGAAAATCTGTGCTAAACCTGTTTTTTAGACATAGGCTATAGCACAGGGGTATACGCTATTATAGTTCACGTTATTTATTCATTCAACCTGCTTTGAATTTATTCATAATGCCAGGAATTACTTTTATTTGTCTTCGATGCAGTTTTGTTAGACAACAAGGGAAAAAGGTGTCATTAATGGCAAGAAAATAAGTCTTTATAGCCTTTTTAATTCTAATTGTATTCTAATTCTAATTGGAATTGGAAACGAATGGAAATGCTGAAAACTTGACCCAATAATACACCAAATAATTGCTTGTATTTTGATATTAAATGCTTTTCGCTGTGAAAAAAAATTTTTTTTAGTACACTGACAGTGTCTTAATCGGACGTTTGACTGAAAGAAGACCGATCATAGATTTATAATTGAGCTATTTCAAATAAGATAAGTTAACAATGCGAGCAGATTAAGATAACAGAGATAAGTGAAGAATAACAATGGCGTTTACAGACAAGAATGCAAGCCTATTAACTGTCCTCCAGCAGAAAACCATTGTGGGGCCATATATGTTTCCAAAACAGCTCATTTCCAGGATACTGCGCATCCCCTAAAGGCTCACACGAGATAGGCCACTTTTACATGTAAAATCAAATTAAAATGAACTAACATGCCATTCTAGTTGTATGAAAACTAATCCCAACTGGTTTTAACCAATCCGTTTTGTGCAACAAAATAAAGCCAAAATTTAGTTTAGTTTAGTCAAACTTTATTTATCACATACACATACATGTAGCGAAATTCATTCTCTGCATTTAACCCATCCCTCCTTCTTGGAGGGAGCAGCGGGCAGCCAGTCACAGCGCCCGGGGAACACACAAAAAAGGTTTGCCATGTGAGAGTTTTTAAATAAAATAGATGATTTTAATGCTTTTATTTAGAGATGAAATCTAGCAGGGAGTAACAACACCAAGATAACATAATTATAAGGAAATAATAAAAAAATAAAAAACGGGAAAAAAATTAACAGGAAACGCTATTAAAATGTCAAAAAATGCTACTGAAAAATAATTTAAATCATTACATTCACCAAAACAGCACGCGACACATTGTAGCCCAGCTGAAGTTTATTCACCATTTTATGTTTTCGTTTTCAGCTCGTATTAGTCAGTGTTGCTCATGCAGACCAGAGATCATGTCCTCTCACACCCATAAAACTCCCTCAGTAGGCCTACCTGTCGGCCACAACATCTTCTATCAAGTCTGTGAAAGGGCGTTTCCCCTCAGCGCGTTAAACAGGAACCAAAATAAACACCGGTGATCACACACACACACACACACACACACACACACACACACACACACACACACACAGCTCCAGTATCTACACCACTCACTGGATCACTCTTTCAATAGGCCTAATAGACTTGGTTTTAACGGACCATGCTGCGCCTTAGCGCGCCACTGACTTGCACGAAGATACCCTATTTTGATTTTCTTATTTATTTCTCACGTTTTTGACCGAAACACACAATGCGACAATGTAGCTTCCCCCACATCATTTAGGATGAACTCCGGACTGTGTCTGCATGTGTCAAGTTGCTTCCAAGCAACTAGACGCTGTCAGAGGGAATGACACCGTATCATTAATGATTAAGAGGACGAGTCCATTTAAAGGTGTGATGTAATTCTCTAATTGGTGGAGGGGTGGACGTAATTAGATCACCCGGCGTGCTCAGCGCCGCCCACGACCACGATTCACTAAACGGTCACCGACTGACAGACACATGGCTCATTCAAATGCTCTTTAATCCGCGTAGACGAGTTTGTTTAGTTGTGTAGCGTGTCTGTGTGTGTGTGTGTGTGTGTGTGTGTGTGTGTTTGTTTGTAGGGAAACAAATACAAATAAAAATTCTAAGAATAGACATTGGTACATTTTCACATTTCTTTTTCTTTCCAAAAACATGTTTCCCATAATTTGATTGCAATATAACAGGGAATTGCATAGCTATATAGCCATGCATTGTCAAGGCTTTTAACCAACCAGCCTGAATTGTATTTAGAGCTTCATTTAGCAGCAAAACAATTTCATATTATTTAATTAAAATGTTATATTTTGACCATTTTAGGCATTACTTTTCATGCCTGAACCAGGCTTTCAACTCAAGCCTTCATTCCTGAACCTAACTCTAATGCATTTGGGAAAAAGGCAATAGGCCTATATGACATTGGCAATGGAGCTGTGGGCATGCATATATTACTCTTGGTTGCCAGTTTATTAGGTACACCTAGCTAAAAGTAATGCAATGTAATACAACAGTCCCTAAATTAATCCTATTCATAAAGCTTATCATGTTCAGGCTTTGTTGAAACTGTTTTAGAGAGATGCTAATTCAACGTTTTTGGCCACTGCACTGACAAGTGTAATATTTTGTACACCCCATTTTTTTATCAATGAGGTTAGACTAAATATTAGAAAGACTTGTCAGTAACTCAGTAGATTGTAAAGGCAGTCTCCAGCAGTCTGACACCAAACTGACAGTTTAACATTTTTACCATGGTTCAACTAATGAATTGTCGAATAGATAATTGAAAAGTCAATTACCACAATTCAATTTAGCCATCGAGCTGAAAGATAAAAAAAAGGAGAAACAAAACCCTCTCCATCAGTTGTTATGACAACTTGCAAAACCATTCACCTATTTGCATATTGAATCTTAAAGTACAGTAAATATCACTGAAGAGATTTTTTTTTACATCTTTGTTCTACATACTGTGAAACGGTAAGAGCGAATTTTTAATAGATTACTATTATTATTATTGTTGTTGTTGTTGCTCCATGCCAGCACTTTATTTCAAATCTCCAAGGTAGCAGCACACAAAAATCAGACGGTCCATCTATATGCCCATAGAACTGATTGCAAATAAACATTTTTATATTTGAACATTTAGAAATTGGAATTGTAAAATTTCAGTGCCACCAACAGGAAGGTTAGTCCCATATTGTTGTGTGCAAAAGCAAAGGTGTTGTGCATTTGAATTAAAATTTTAATGAAATTTTCCACTTTCAAATTCTGACAGGACAGCTAGGTGAGAAAGAGGGGGAAGACATGCAGGAAATTGTCACAAGTCAGACTCGAACCCTGGACCTCTACATCGAGGAATAAACCTCTCAGTATATGTGCGCCTGGTTTTCCCACTGAGCCAACCCAGCCACAGCTATATGTTTTTATTGATTTATTGTCTTCCTGGCAATTTGTCTGCAACACCTCTAAACCCTCTTGTTGCATTCAAAGAAATTATCCTTAGACTATTAAATTAGCATTACTGACAAACACTGAAATGAAGCGAGCATGTATTTCTGTGGAGGCTCTGTGAAAGTTTAGACACTCGGGTCCACTGTGACCCTGCTCCTCCAGTGGGGGCCACCAGCAGAGGAACTTCCGGGACGAACTTCAAGTCCAAAACCCCCCAGGGAAGCATTCTGACAGGCTGACTTAATGCAGGGACTGAACTGGGAGCTTTTTTTTCTGCAAGAAAAAAGAGGGGTTGGGGGGGTGTCACACTTTGGAGACTGTGTGGAGACACGGCAATAACTGGACTGAGGGTTTCAATAGGTATTGTAAAATTAAATCACACAATATGACATGGATATGAACAATAAAGTTGTCTGTGGGATTTAGCTGATGCTCCACCTATGTAAATGCGTAAGAAATTAGTAAATATGTGACTCACTACAAAACAGGATGTACCCAAATAAGATGACAAATACCTATATATGCCTCTTCATCTCATGTAATCCACACAATACAGCCAAACAGAGCTTTTAACTCCCGTGTCAACATCATTAAAATGTGTGCTCTGTGTTTGCACTGTTTTCTCCATCTCTTGTCAGGTGTTATTAATGGGAAATTTAAGGACCAATTTATCTTCGATGGGTAATGGCCAATTTAACATTAGGTGACAAGAATTTAATCTTGTCTTCTCTTAGGTTACACTGATAATGAAAGGGCAGCGTCAACATCTATATGCAGTACTGGGCCACTTGTGTACTATCGATCCTGGGGAATGAATGCTGCTTTTATGGGAATCTGACACTATGAGTAAATATCCACATATTATCCTTTAAACTTTTAAAAGCTCTGGGGCCAACGGGGTGAGGAGGTATTTAAAAAAGCTGCATTCAAAAACAAATATTGATTTTTCTTTATCTTTTGTTTTGACATATTTTGACCATCATCTGTTATATTTTTAAAGCCACAGTTTTGTCTAGATGTAAATAAAAAAGAAGAAATGTTGCGTAGCTGTGCCTAGGCCTGGTCCACACGTACACATTTTTGAAAACAGCGTTTTTTCCTCCTTTGTTCTCAAAAACAAACCCATCCACATGAGCACTGTTTTAAAAAAAAACTCTCCCCAAATGAAAAAACAAAAACACAATTGAAGTGCTGTCAAGAGCATGCCAAACCAAGGGGCAGATATATAACTCTAACTCTTAATCCATGTTGGCCAATCAAGCAAAGAAGAGGAAGAAGATGTTGGCCAATCAGAAACCTGAAAAAAGCTGTTACCGGAAAGGCTACCTGGCTGCAATGGCACATCGAGGAATGGGGGAGAATCATAAGAGTGGACGCATAGCGAAGTGGAGTTATTCCTATCACACTTGATTATAAAGTTAGCAAAACTCTGAAAAACATGTAAGAAGTCCTGTTAGCAAGATTAGAACCAGCACTATTTTGGCCTCATTTGTGAAGCCTCGCAAAATGAGCTAACTCTGACGTCACACGTCAAAAACCTACAGTAACACTGAAAACGGAGTTTCTGAACATTTTACCCTGGAGAGAGTTTTACAAAAGGTTTGTTTTCAGTGACCTAAAATGCAGTTTGCTCGTGGACAAAAGGCCAAACGCTATTTTTAAAGGAACATGTGCTAAACTAGGCTAGCGGAGGGTGCGTCAGACAGAGTTACGACACGCACAGAGATGAAAAGGGTGTGGGTATGGACTTAACTAACACTGGGGGATACGGTGAATAAGCTAAAGTCCCAATAAGTCGGTGTGTTCCTTTAAAAAATATGAGTGCATGTGTATACTACGCCTTATCCTACTGTACTTTAGGTGAACCTATAGGGAGGAAGTTGCAACAGAAGCAGCTTGCCTGCTGTATTACACCACAAAAGCTGAGTGTGTATCAAAGTATCTGCGTGTTCTCATTTGTGCACACAAGAGTTTCTGGGCGTGTGTGTGTGTTAGTGTGTGTGTGTGTGTAGGGATGGTGAGCAGACCTCAGGCTTACCTGGAACACACACAGAGAGCCACAATCTGCCTCCCTGGTCCTGCTGCTGAGACAGTGTCAGAGCTCCGTAAATCACAGCGCCCCACCCACGCATAAATCTACTGCAAAAACAACACAGCAACGGTCATAAGGAGAAGAGAGGAAGGTTGGAGCCGCCCCACTCAACAATGACTCGCTATAAAACACAATGAGGGTTCACCTGTACTTTGACAAGACCAAAGTGTCATTAGCCGAACAAGGAAGACAAACACGTGTCACTGGAAGAAAACAATGAGGCAGCGAGTGTGAGTCACTTAAGATGAGAAACGGCATCAAAAGGTTTCAGAGAGACACTCTGGCGTTCGTCAGGTTCATATCAGCGTCAGTTCAGGAGTTCAAGAATGTTGTCAGGAAGTCTTTGTGTTTTAGATTTAGTGCTAAAGTTCAATTAAACTCCTGACCTACGAGTTAGGATGGAACAGAGACTACCTTTAATTATAGCATACAGAGCAGAAACTAAAATGTGAATGCTGTTGATTTACTGTTCCTGTCAGATGAAAACCCTGTGAGTCAAAAGAGTCAAATTTTCACACGATAAGGTAAAATGACTTCCAGTTTATATTGATAAGCTTTCATTCTTCATCATTCTCAGAAACATACAGTACCATACATTGTTATATATCAACTTAAAAAGGAAGGGTATATCTAATTATCCATAAGTGCATTATACATCTGTTTTTGTCTGTTAAATGTAGAAAGTTTAATGTACAGCATATTCCATAAATGTCCAGGTTAACTTTCAATTAAGGATGAAAAATAAAGCAAATCTTTTCCAACAAGACAATAATTACATTGTGTCCAGTGCCACAGCAGCAGTCTGGAACCACACACATGCTGTGACCAGTTCAAGAAATGGTCCACAACACTAAGGACACACAAAGAGCGACACAAATGGTCCTGAGTCAGTGAGAGATAAAGTGAGAGTCAAATGAAAAAGGGAAGGGAGGGCTCTGCCAGCCAACTGCAGCGATCCCCCGTCCCAAGGCGTTCCTGCCACTTTAAGAAATGAAGCAATATCATTAATGGAGGCCTCCGAGGGCTGACATCTTGCTCCAATTCACCAGTCCCCGTCCATCACACCATTACGATGGGCCCAGCAGAATTAAAATCCAATCACTCCTCTGGTTAGTTTGATTAAGGAGGCCAACTGCACAAAGAAGGGGCTCTGACCCATTGTTGCCTCTGCCAGGGAGTCCCCAGAGGCTGGAGCAGGTTTCTGGTCCCAGGCAGCACCCAGACAAGCCCTGGTCACTGTTGAAGTATCACAATAATCTAGTTTGACGCCTCAGTGTTGAATGTTTTGAAGTAATTTTTATGGCTTTCTGCAGTGTTTGTCAGGAGGCATGGGGTTTATACACAGCAATGGTCAGGAACAAACTTGCAGAAAGTGACTCATGGTGGGTGACGCACGTTACCAAATGAAATGAAAGGTTGTCTGCACTCTGGAATTAGCAAATTTCCCAAAATATTTTTTATTTATGCAACCTTTTATATAGACTTTTTGCAGATGTCCATGTGAACTAAAAGTAGGATATATATACAGAACAAAAAAAGGAACACTAATGATTACTGTCCTTCAAAAATACATATTTTATCATTTTCGTGCCTTGTTTAAAGGCACTACAACCTCAGCTATTGTAGGAAGATGTACTAGCACTTTTCAACCTCCTTGAACCAAATATTTTAATTTGGTTTTTCGGCTTGCTTATCTAAATTTGAGGCCACCGCTGCCCCACCGAGGGGGTCACATCGGTCAGATTGTGTCTGGAAAAAAAAGGCAGCATCACAGGTACAGACCCCGGAGAGCAGAGCCTAAACCTAATTAAAACCAGAAGACCAGGGTGAGCCTCCTTGACCACTGTGACATAAATTACAGGGATTTACAAGATTTTTAAAACACTTTTAACAATACTCCCCTTTTAATGTGCTCTCTCTTTAATAATGCACTTTAGGTTTTAAGAGCATGATAAACAAACCAATAATTCACTTTTTTTATCATCTGAGGGTGAAGCCCTTCAGGACCACGTTCTACAGCAGCGTTCAAAGGGGCCTCGAATGGATCAAATGAAGGGCTGTCGCAAGATATTTTGGGCAACATTTGAGATATTACTGGTGATCTCTTTGCTCTCTTGAGGATAAAAGTACACTGAGGTTCATCTTCCCAAGCACTTGGCAACATTTAAAAGGGACACTGATACTGAAAAAGAATAAACACAAGATTTTGTAACAGAAGTTATTGGCCCATGTTAAGGGATAATGCCGAAAGATTTTTGGGTCATGTGGATGACACAGTGGTTATACAACATAAAAGGATGCAATTTTATAAAAGAAGAAAAACATTTTACGTTGAAAATTGAGATATGATATATACATGTAATGGCAGCAAAGACATAGAAACATTACACTGCTCAAAGTGAAAGATGGAATAGTTTTCTTGGCTTACGGTATGCCACATAAGTCAACATGCCTCCATTGCTCTTTGTGCAGCCGTTTGTGCGTGTCGGTAAAGTCTGTCAGTGTGAGATCTGGGAAAGCTCACAGTAGCATTTGGCCAGTTTTCAGTGTGTGAAGCTTCACAGGAAAAGTCAATGATTCTCCTGGCTGCCAAAACATATAAAGAAGACTCACCAAGAGAAGGGTTTAATAAATCTTGAAACAATGAAATTCAAAGATTATTACTCTTTCAGCTGACAATAAATGTTACAGTGCGGAAAAAAAGACAAACATGTCACAAATGTCTTCCTATAGCTGCTGAGGCACTATTGTCACAAATGTAAGAGTTCTGAGGAAGCAGCGTGGAAGACAACTGACGTCTGTGTTAGAGCGAGGACCTGGAACTGAACACACACACGCACACACACGCACACACACGCACACACACGCACACACACACGCACTAACACACATACCTGCTCCAACCCACTACCAGCCACCACAAATCATTAGACCATCTCATATAATCCTCCACCAGCCAGTGCCACAGCATTAAACATCCAAACAATTTGTCCTTCGTCAAGTGCTCGCTGCAGAAAAAGACATAAAGCAAAAGCAGATAGCTGGGCAGGGCCACAGGGTTGGATCTGGAGCGGTGGCAGCCTCTGTGTTGCTCCAAGAAACAGGACGATAATGTCTTGGCTGCTCTCAGCCTGTCAGCCTGCATTAAACTGCTTCTTGCAACTTTTTGTGAAAGAGATTTCAGGGATAGCAGAGGCACTGAAGAGCCACTCGATAAGACAAATGGGCATCTTCGGTTTCTCCTGTACGTTTTCCTCTCTCATCTTATTTTTACATTGGTTTATTGGAGTTGGATCAAGTAAACCCATGCAGTTTTTTAGAGAGAATTTTACAAACAACTCCCTTTTTAAGTAGATAAATGATAAAGCAACCATGCAAGTAAGTGAAGCTCCCAGGATGGCTACTTTTAGTTTTTTAGCCATGCTAGCAGTGTGGCTGTAGGGACGGCAATGTCGGTCAGTTCATCACTTTGATCCTGAAATATTGGATTGATTGTTGGGAAAGCTGGTACATATACTCATGGTACCCAGAAGATAAATTCTAATGATGTTGGTGTTCTTTGGACTTTCAATCTAGTGCCACCATGAGGCTGACACTTGTAGTTTTGAGTGAAATGTCTCGACCACAATTGGTTGGATATCCTTTACATTTGTTTGTGTGTGTCCACCTCAGGATGAATTATAATAACTTTTGTGATCCCTTAACTTTCCATCCAACACTATCACCAGATCAAAATGAATTAACTCTCCAATACTTTGTTTTATGAGCAAATACCTGCAAAAGTAATTCAAAATCCCATCACCCTCAGTTGTACATTGTGTTTAGTGCTAATTCGCAAATGCTAGCATGCAAACACACTAAACTAAGATGGCTACCACAATACAAGTTTCAATACTATGTCAAACATGAATGATCAGTACTGAAAATTGAACAAATATAAATATCTAACAATAATAGCATTATGTATTAAGTTTTCACTAAAATAACCACCATCATCAGATGTGATAGGTGTTAATTTCCAAGTGAAGATATAATCATCTCTTTTCAATAATTTTGTTAGCCCTCCATTACATAACATTTAAATGTTTTCTGAGGATACAAAGTGCTGAGTCTCAACTAGAAGAGCACAAACAGAAAGATACATCTCCAAAACGTCAAGGCGCTAAGAAAAACCACCCTCTTTCTCAGCTTTACAACAATTTTATTTTAAAAGGAAGGAGAATTTTCTCCACCTTTAAGAACTGTTAATCCTTTACCGAATTTCACTGGACAACGATGAAATGTAGCGCATGCAAAGAATAACTCAATAAAATGGCATATCAAAGGAAGGAAGTGACACATGATTGAACGGCTTCAGTTCCTTGAACATCTTTTACACTGAGATATAAGATGTGTTAAGCAACACATAATACACACACACACACACACACACACACACACACACACACACACACACACACACACACACACACACACACACACACACACACACACACACACACACACACACACACACCGATCTCCATCTTTCTCTCCAAGTTGGAAGTGGGCATGGTCAGTTTCTGATAAGAGCGAGGGCGGCTGTATCTGGGAGATCTGAGAGATGCCGAAGCCTCTTGTGAAAAGGAAGCTAGACTTAAGCTGCTGTAAGGACTTATCTTTACAGTTTCCTATACCACCTACTGACAGATCCTAAGGCAGTGTAAATTCCTCTGCCCCCTGAAATGATTCTGGGCAGACAATGTGACGACACTTTGTGTACTGATGTGTGCTATAACTCAGAGAACAGAGGAGATTTTACAAGGTATGTAGGAGACAAAGACAAACACAAGATTCACGTGTTGCAAACTGTGTTTGAAAACGGACAATCCTTGAAGTAAACCAATGAAGCATACTTTATGCCCTCTCTGTATGAGCTGGCTTAATGATTCAGCACAAATTCCTACAGGAGACATCGATATGTCATTTATTTGATGCATAGGTCAACAAGATTGCTTTGCTTTGATTTTATATAGCAAGAAAAAGTGACACAGTTTACTTTAAAACATCCCAATTAAAAAGTGATGCAGTTTGTGTCCAAATCAGACAAGATTCCCAGAGGATTATCCAATATGTGAGGAACACCAGGGGTGGAAACACGGCCCAATGTTATTGTAGAAATGACGGTGTATAAGTCACTCCCGAGATGGCTTTTGTACTATTGGGAAGAGTTATTTATATCCAAAGAGCTGGGGGCATTTATCATCTGGGGTAGTGGTTCCCCTTCAAAGTTCTCCTTTTTATGACGTGCATTATTTCTCGTGCACACACATAAACAAAGCCAGGGCTGCCGGCACTGAATCAGCAGACTGTGTCACCGTGTGGCCCCTGGGTCAGGCCAGCTTTCTTGTGCCGCCAGTGCTTACATTAGCATGTGAAAGGCTAAAGCTGTTCCAAATATTCCCTCTAAACATTTATCCTGACCGAACCTCGCATGGAAAAATTCCAGGGAGCGGCATAATTCTAGTGTGCAACGAGAGGATTTGAACTGCAAATGACATTTTGACTTGATAAACCAATTAACAAGATGATGAAGTAAATGTTTAACTAATAGAAATAAGAAGGATCCCCCCCCCCCCCACACACACACACACACACGCACACACATTTTCATGACATTTGAATCCTTATGATGATTGATTTCTGAGTTTGATTCAGGAGAAAAAAACATTATTCTAAATGTAAACATTTAAGTATAGCATTGCACAGTAGTTTGTACGTTTGCATCCTATTTCCAGATTTGTAATTTTCAAATGGATTGCTACTGCGTTCCAAACGTTTTTTTTTGCCAAGACAGCCGTCATCAGCAAAGTCGAGCCTGACCATATTGTGGCAGGCAGGCAGGCAGGCACCAGCAGTCTGTGTTTACATTGGAAGTGCCTGGAAATGAATTTCCCCACACTAGTCTCATTTGTCTTATCAATCTGTAAATGTGTTACCTCAATGATGGAAGAACACAATTAAAACATTCAGAAAAGTGTTTCTCATGTGCTCAACATTCTCCCCATTCCACTTAATGCACAGTAGTAACCACTGAGGAGCAGCCAGAGGCGAAGAAACAGCAGTGACTTGCAAGCACCCAAGTTTAGCCGCTGCATATTTTTTATATTAGCAGAGTGCGTCTGCTAGGGGTGACCACGGTGGAACATATAAATATTCAAAAGGCACATGTTGTATTCCCAGTCTGCTCATTCTGTTAACTTTTTCCACACTGCAGGCAGAATCATCTGTCATTCACCCTAATTTAATCATCAGCCACTCTCATTCAATTATCCAATATAATATGCAAATGAGGCGAACAATGGCCAGCTCATGCTAATTATGTACATCAGAATAATTAAATTGGATAGAAGTGGTGGAGGGGAACTGAACTATCATAAAATGGTGAGCAGATTCTTTAATTAAGGCTGCAAAAATTTTATTAGAATCTGTAATCTGCCCGTAAATTGTTGAATGGTGGCAATGCGCAGGGGGGACATTACTCTTATTGGAAAGCGCTCCCTGAAGACTCGCTCAGGGACGCACCGAGGGATGTGGCTCATATCAAGGGCAAATCCAGATTCCCATTTATTATGGCAATCATCTTGGACTGTGAACAACTTTCCTCAAAAGACTGCAAACCATGAAGCCGTTAATATACTAAAGAAACTGACTGAGAGAAGCCAGTGGTTACAATTTATTTTGTACAACTACAAGTAGTATGACAAACGTTAATTAGATGTAACATCTTAAACAAACACTGAAATATTTGCTATTTTTTCCTTGTTTCAAGATAGAGTAGTTAGTGGTTGGAAATACAGAGCTTTCCCAAACTTAATGCATGATCTGAACTCTATTTAAACTAGATTTTCATTCTGCAATAAGCAGAACTAAATGATGTAAATTGTGTGTGCTGTACCAAGGCGGCAGAGCATGCCTGGCAGCCTGTTAGACACAGAGAAACATCAACCCTAATCCTCTGCTCTGCTACTGCATGCATGCAGGCACCACTGCTTCCCCACAACAGACCAGCCGTGTCCAGCAGCACAACACAAAACAGTCTGCTGTGGGACACACAATGGCTCACTCAGAGGACTCAGCAGACAGTGAGCAGCAGGACCCTGGATGAGGTGCTGAAGCCACTGAAATATTTACAGAGGCGTGTTCTGTTGCTTTTGTGCCGAGTGATTGAAGGGGGAGACCTGTGACGTGGGCTCCCTCCCCGCTGACAGTCTATCTGGCCTCTTGGTTAAAAAGGAAGTCACTGAAAAGAATAAAGGAAAACAGTGAAAATTACAATTAAATATAGTTTCTCTAGAAATAATATTTCACCCTGAAAGTCTATCTGTGTATATATGATATTTTTAGAGTGAAGAAATGTGCAGGGGGGTTGAAGTTTAAAGATATTGATAAGAAAGCTTGAATCACGTATAATCCATCACCTTCTGTGCAGAGAGACAACAACACCTCTGGTGTATCCTGCCCTGTTCAGACAGTATTTGTTAAACATGTCAGGGTGACAGAACAGCAGTAGGTCAGGAGCACTGTAGATTAAAGTGGGAGTGAGTTTGAGTGAGGATGTAGAGACATGTAAACTGACACATGACATGGTACACAGCAGTGATAGCCTGTCTGGTATCTCTTCCTTTTCTAATATATCTACTGTGAATGTGCATACAGGGGAAAGGCCATTGTTTACATTGTGCATCCTCTTTGCAGTACATGATATGCACATATACTATAGCCTGCGTGTACAACTTCAATGCAATATAAACAAAGTCGTAGTGAATCAGTTTCGGTTCAATTTTCCCAATGTTTCAGAATAATACTATTTTGAACGTTATTAAAGGAGAAATCCGGCGCAAAATGAACATAGGGGTTAATAACACATGGGTACCGAGTCAACCATTCTCTGGGATATGTTTTCATGCTAATCAAATGTGACCAGTTTTAGCGCAAACCGCTAGTTGTCGGGGCAGAGGCTAAAGTAAAAAGAAATTGCTATTTCTATACCACTAACAAGGCTCACTTCCACGGTAGCATGATGAGGGTCCCTACATGTAAACCAAAGCATTGAGAACTTTATAAGTGTACAGACAGTGTACAGTTTAGAAAGACAGTACCATTCGCATATACAGGCGGGCGCCATCTTGGGAAAACAGTCACGGTCAGTCGAACGCCATGCAACCAGTAACCAGTAACATAGCTCAAGCACGGCGTTCGTTGTTCGACTGATTGCGCTAAAACTGGTCACATTCGATTAGCATGAAAACATATCCCGGTCAACACAGTACAAATGTATTATTAACCCCCAGCTTCATTTTGTGTCGGATTTCTCCTTTAAGTGTTTGGCTTGGATTAAACCAAGATTGTTTTGTTTAGGAGCAGAGACTTTGAACTAAGGGTAAGCTTTGTTCATGTGTTTATGTGAGTAAAAAAAGCTAAATGTCTTATTGACTGAAAGAAGGACATACGTCCTGGCCTCTACCTTCGTTACTTAAAGCCCCAGTGTGTAAGAATTTCTCCCATCTAGCAGTGAAATTGTATATGACAACCAACTGAATTTCACTTTGAAGCCCCCCCACCCCCATTCTGAGTGCGTTATAACTAGGGATGGGGCCGATCCGATCCAGTATCGGTATCGGGACCGATCCAGTATCGGTATCGGGACCGATACCAGCGAAATTCAGGTATCGGATTTTCCCGATCCAACCTGCGGAGATTTCCGATACCACGAGCCATGTCTGCACTTTAACGTTGTCTGCTGAAATGGCTCCAAAAGTGATTCCTGCTGGTGCCGGCTGGTCTGCTGGTTGGCTGCAAACTGTGGAAAAGATTTCCTGAACGGAGGCGCGGCTCAATGAGACACAGAGTTATGAGACACGTCCCCGCTCAGGAAGTCCATTCCGCAGTTTGCAGCCAGCTAGCAGGATAGTAGCGTTGAGCAGCATTGTGGCTAGCTCAATGCTATCCTGTGTGTCCGCTGTTTGGAAATGCTTCACAGTGGAAACACCGCAGAGCAAGACAGCAACATGCAAAAACAAAGCAGGACTTTCCCAACCGTCGGTCCCGGTGTTGTCGCTAGCGTGTGGCGTTTCATTTCCCCGTTGTTGCGTCCCCCAGAGACCCCGGATCGTCTCCCGGCGGCCGCTGTTTCAGAGCAGCCGCTGCGCAGCCGTGAAAACAGAGGTGTGTGTGTGTGTGTGTGTGTGTGTGTGTGTGTGTGTGTGTAACTAAGTGTGTGTGTAAGATGTTTACAGTTATTGCATTTGTCTTATATTTCAGATATTTGACATTTTAAAACGTTGATTTGTTGATGCTACAAGAGCCAGTGTGCTTGATTTGCGCTGTTCACACACTGTTTTATTGATAGTGTGTGTGTGTGTGTATGTGTGTGTGTGTGTGTGATATTTTTACACTTGCACTTTTCTTATATTTCAAGACTCAAGTATTTGACATTTTGGGAATGTAATACATATTGACATGACAGTCAATTTGAAACCCTTACAGTTGCATATCTGTTTTCAGAATGAGATTTTTCCTGTTTTTCTGACTTCCTTTTCTGACCTTATACTTACCTCAAGTTGCCTTTTGGGACATACATGCATACGTACGTCCATATCATACTTACCTGATGAGGAGTTTATTTCAGCATCATATAAAATCAACAATAATAATAATAATAATATTAAAGCAAACACAGCTCTGGTATCGGAATAGTATCGGTATCGGCCGATATCCAAATTCAGGTATCGGGATCGGATCGGAAGTGAAAAAATGTGGATCGGTGCATCCCTAGTTATAACCGAACCCGAAATTAGCGACAACAGTCCGTGAGTGTCCCTTCCAGTGTAATAATAGTTTTACGTTATTTTGGTACCATTTCATTGCTAACATCAGCTATCAGGTCCCAAACATATGCAAGCTAATGATAGTAAAGTATCAGTGCTATCGTTATTCTGTATAGTGTACGAGATTAATAGTGTACGCCGATGTTTACAGCGCCGTATATATTTCTCTGAGCAGCATGAACAATGTCAATGAAACTGAAATGATCTCTTAGTGTCTCCATCGTTTCCACGCAGCTGTTCTAGTAGCTAGTCTGTGTTACAACTGCATGACGTGAGTTGTCTGCCAGGGAAATCACGGCACATATGGTTACGTTTAATACGTTTGTTACAAGGTAGATAATCCTTTTTCATCATTGACGCGAGGAAAAGTATCCTAGACATCGTTCTAGCGTTATGCACAACCATGCTATAGTTAGCCAAGCAAGTAGCAACTATAAACTTTTACACAAATAGGCAGAATTACCTGTTGAGAAGAAAGCAGGCAACTTCGGCATCCCTTTTAAAATCCTTGCTCCTCATCAGCTCTTTCCATCTTGGAAAAGCCACAACAATATTAACTTTGGTCGCGTTGCTTTGCCTGTCTTGTTGTCATTTTAATTTCCTCGGTGACTCAGTTACATGTCCTCGATAATAGATGCAACAGGCTTTCAAAACTGCCGGCAGTGAGTCACAAGTAATCTTCTCCCCCTCCCTCCCTGGCATACGTCACAGTCATAGACAGTTAAAGAAAACAGTCGGTCACAGTCAGTGCCACTGAGTGAAAAGCGCGAAATGCAGAGCAGTATAGCCTGTATGTCCCTTACGGGCTACCGTATTTCAAGATGGCACATGGCTATGGAGCGTCTACCCCAGTTCATGTAAGCACAAATGTCAAATTTCAAGCCAATAGGAATACTTGGAATTGATGGTGGTGGTCAATATTCATAAAAAAGGACAAGTATGTGAAGGGCAATACAGATTTTGATAATGAACAACTACAAATGTTAAGGGATCTCCCCAAACATGCTTTATGCTTGAATGCTTTGAATAATAATTTGTTTCTTATATATTTTTACCCACACAAAAAATTAAATTGCCCTGTAAAAATATTGTCATTTATCATCATTGTTCAATCTTCTAAATTAGTTCCACACAAAGCTGGTGGCAGACATTGTGTTGCGTTAGCCTCCTTTAGATGATAGAGCCTACAATCGATGAATTTGGTGGGCCAGGTAGTTACCATTGTGCTGCTGAGTTTTGCATCCCTGACTTCTTTGAGAATTGCATCCATGCAGGAGTAGGTAAAGGATTTCTGTATTATTGTATTGATTAAGGGTGCTCCGATCGATCGGCCACCGATCGGTATCGGCCAATAATGGCTTTAAATAGTTTGATCGGTGGTCTCCATAAAGGCCGATCAGATAGGCCGATCAGATGACGCACTACCACGGATGTATTAAGAGCGCACTACTCCTGAGAACATTTTCAAAATGGCGGCGTCCCTACATTCAGCGGTCTGGCAGTTCTACAAGGTGTCTGAACGGTGGCAGAACAGGAGTTGGCCCGCGGCCGCGGAACGAAGGCGGTAGGAAGACGGCTACTGCTTTTAAAAGCGTCTGCCACCGGTGGTGCTCCGGCAAACGTGTTTGTGATTACACCATTCTGACGCTTCTACTGCCTCTGGAGCACCGCTGGTGGTCCGCCGACTCGTTGCTATCTGGGAAAAAGACAATACACTAGCGATTAGCAACGTGTGTACCGAGGAAATACCACGAGGCGGAAATCTCCAAAGACATTTCAACACCACCAACCTCATCAGACATTTGAAGGTTAGTCACAGAAAGCAGGATGAGGAGTTTTCAAAGTTAGCTAACGCTAAGGCAGAGCGGAGTTGTGTAGCTAGCAGCTCCGGCGCCGCTCAAACAGCTGTTTCGCCGTGTGTGTGTGTGTGTGTGTGTGTGTGTGTGTGTGTGTGTGTGTCGGTGTCGGTGTGTGTGTGTGTGTGTGTGTGTGTGTGTGTGTGTGTGTGTGTCGGTGTGACTGACTGTGTGTGTCTGTGTGTGCGCCGCTCAAACAGCTGTTTCGCCGTGTGTGTGTGTGTGTGTGTGTGTGTGTGTGTGTGTGTGTGTGTGTGTGTGTGTGTGTGTGTGTGTGTGTGTGTGTGTCGGTGTCGGTGTGTGTGTGTGTGTGTGTCGGTGTGACTGACTGTGTGTGTTGAAGAAATGTGCAGTGATTGAAAAAAAAAAAAAACTAAAGTGTGTGGCAAAATTTCCCTAAACTCCCTGATTGACTTAAACTCTCTATATGAGATAAGGACTCTGAAGAAAGCCCAGTCAGTCCTGGCTGATATAACCCCCCCTCTGAACAGCGACAAGATGTTTCCGTCTGGCCGCAGATTCTGTCTGCCAAAATGCAGGACAAACAGACATAAAAACTCTTTTGTTCCTGCTGCTATAGGCTTTGTAAATAAGTCATTGCGAGATGTGTGTGTAGTTTGTATTTATTTTGTCTATTATTGATGGGGTTTGTTTTCTGTATAGTCTATGTGTTGTTTATGTTGCATTCTATTGCTGCACAACGAATTGCCCCTCGGGGATAATAAAGACTCCTTGAACCTTGAACCTTGAAAGGACATTTTTTAGATTTTGAGCTAGGACAGAAAGCCAAACAGTTACTGATACATTCTCTAAACATGTGTGACTGTTATGTAATGGCGTAATTTTCAGTTCATAAAAGTGATCGGTGATCGGTTATCGGTATCGGCCGATACGTCTTCCAGCAATCGGTGATCGGTGATCGGCCTCAAAAATCCTGATCGGAGCACCCTTAGTATTGATACATATATTTAGTTTTTGCCTTAAACACATTTAGGTTTTCCCGTTATATTTCTTGGGGAACAGGAAATAGTTTGGAGGTGCATTCCCAGTAGTCCTGTTTCCAGGGATTAAACCCTAGTATAATGATGCCAAAGAACCTTTTGAAGAGTTCATTTTGCTGTGTACTGTATGTTTGCCGATATGTGGTGCTTTATAAACAGTTATCTCACAAAGTGACTTACTGGTGAATAAGATACATTATTACCAGCTGTTTTATGTTATAGGTGTAAGCAAACACTGTGCTGATACATACGTCACAAATGGTCCTATCCAGACAACTTACTATTTAGTAATCCTTCACAAGCCAGTCCATCCATCTATCACCTGATTTAGTGTTCAACAAACTGTGCTAACTCAGACGTGTTTACCTTTGTAATCATGATCATTTCAGTATTCAGCATTAGTCAGAAGAGTTGTATATATTTTTAACAGTGCAACTGCAATCTGCAATGCACTGTCTACCTTACTGTCACCTCTTTGAGCTTTGCACCAAAGAGTCTGTTTATGTTATGCTTATGAGTTACAGCAGGGAGGAAATCACAGTAGATTACCTCAGATATAATCCCTGATATATGAGCTACTTCCCAGCTCTTGTTCCTCCTGTTTGTTTGTTTCTGCTTTAGTGCCTATCTTTTGGATTTCTACCATTATCTTCAAAAAGGGAACTTTTCATGACAGAGCTTGTTTGGCTGTTTGTAAAAGGCTTCTCCTAAAGTACCCGAAGCCCATGAAAGATTACAGCCTATTACTTGGAAAAAACAATACCTGAGTCAATACATGAAAGCAAGCAGGTTGACTTAGCTCGGCTGGTGCCTGAACAATGCTATCTCTCGTCCCTGCCTTGTCTGTCCCCATGATGGATAAACTGGGGTCAAAGGTCACACCAGTTTATTCTCACAGAGGAAACGTCCTTTCCTAACAACAGTTTAGAGGTACAATAAGAATGCTTTTCCTGACTAGTACATCATGTTGGACCACAAGGTGATGGGGCTACTGCAGTTTGTGAGCTGCCTGAATTACTGAAATGCATGTTGATGAGAATATCATGTGCTTTGATGAATTAGCTGCTGTACACTGTAATGTGTGTGGTTTGTGTTAACTGCCATTGTAGTGGCTGGATTAGCATTGATGTAATGACAGAGTCAACACCAGTGTTAATACCGATTTTCTAACAGTGATGCCAGTGTTGGTATTCCATTTTAATTCATTTCTGTGTCTAAGTTGTTTTTCAAGACCTTAAAATGTAGTCTAAAATTTGATTTCTCCTATATTGTGACTGTCAAATGACACGCAGGCATCGCTGTTAGATGTTCTGGACAAGTCATAAGCTTTTATTTTTGCTTACCTCAACGTCTAGCCTAGCTGCATCTGCTTATGAAATAGCCTCTACAGGAAAGAGCTCTAAGCCAAGAAAACTCTCCACAATATGTATTAATGTAATACCTGGAGTCACCTCCAGATCTGTGCAGGGTTATTAGTTCTGTAAATTCCAGTTCATGACATTATACAGCAAGTTATTCCCTTTGTGAGAAAGTTATTTCTGCAAATCCTCAGTGTGAAACTGTCTCTACAGTGTGCCAAAATGACTGGTTGCCTGTCAGCCAAGCAAGAAAAAGATGTTGGATGTTGAATATCTGAAATCTATGTCAGAGTCCGCATACAGACAAGAACTCCTTGTTCCCAGATGAAAGCAAGCTGGAAAAGTGATGATTTGATTTAACAGAATTATCTCTAATAAAGTAATTATGTGATTAGCCTCCAATCCCCAGTCCAACCCAATAAATGTTAAAGTTGTTCAGAGCAGGTACACAAACAAACACAAATCTGTCTGATCCCTCAGAGTGCTGCAACCTAAAGCCCTTTCAGGATTCATAATGAGTCAGCAAACATTTTCATTACAAATTTGCACCACTTTCCGCCCTAAATGAGAGAGCCGCACTTCCTCTTATAAATACCATGAGCAGGTATCCTTTACTCAATGGCATGCTTAGCACAGGATGGAGACCTGTATGCCAATACCTCCATGGTGTGTAAGGGACTGATTGTGTGTGGGGTTGCCTGGTCACACTTAATGCTGCACTGAGACACCTGAGCATGGAGGACGGCTATTGTGCATCAGCCAACACTGCTCTATGGCGCTCCTGTCCTCTGAAAACCAAGGGAGGAAGCACGAAGGAAGAAGGAAGGCACATTTACACCTCCTTCCTCTAAAATCAATGCATCTCTTGGACACCAGAGGGTCGGGGCTGTCACAGGGCACTAGAGAGACATCATTAGGTCTTCTGGAGGCCATGGGTTACTTCTTGATGTACTTGTCTGAGACAGCACTAAAGACAAGTGTGTCTCTTTGCAAAAGGTAACGTTTTAAGGATAGATACACGCCGAGGCAAGAGGTCTACATCTTGAGTAAATGTACAAAAACATGCAGCCTCTCCTCTCCTCTCCTCTCCTCTCCTCTCCTCTCCTCTCCTCTCCTCTCCTCTCCTCTCCTCTCCTCTCCTCTCCTCTCCTCTCCTCTCCTCTCCTCTCCTCAAGCATTCCCAGACATTAAACTCTATATTATCCACGACTATAGTTTACATTCACTGGCTACTGTGCAAACTGCAATTATGGTGGGACTGTGAAATGAGTGAGGGAACAAACGGCAGGTTTCTCACACATATTCAGTGACAGGCACACAGCCGATCAAACAGCTGGCTGTCATTAGAGCACAGCAGCTGGAGTTGACATGGGCACTGCCTGCAGCACACAGTGAGAGCCGACACTGACAGACAGGAATCAGTCACATAGATGTGAGATATGCCAAGCTGCTGGTACAGTTTCTGTTGTGTTGATTTATCAGTGATATACAGTGATTTAATAAGTGATACATTGTTTAGGAGCAGATATACTAAGTTATACACTAATTGGTGTTTTGTAAGAGAATGCACCACAACAGTGTGTAATGTCTTATGTACATCTAAAATTGACAGTTTTACCCTCATAATTAGTATAACCACATATTTCAGCATTATATTTTTATGTTTTTCCAAATAACTTTGGCAATAATGTCAAGCTATATTTCTTTAAGGCTGACTCACAATGGCAGACCAACAAACAGAGAAAGAAGACTATTCAACTTTGAGTCCAAAGAAAAATAAACAAAAAACTAATATCTGGTCTGTCCTCCATGTAATGTACCACCCTCTCTCCATGGAGTCGCTTTCCAGGAAATGACAGCCAGGCTGTAAAGGCTCACATCTCCGCCAGTAGCAGCAGCAGTCAAGGTGCCGCCAGCGGGTTATCGGGAGTATCGGGGATCACCGTCACTTGCCATCCCGGCTGCTCACTCACTAACCTTATGTCGGAGTTCGGGCTGGCCCGTGCCGTAACGTTACCTACGGGAGAAGGCAGCAACAACAGCCCCCTTATTTTATTAATAAAGAGCGTACATTTTGTATGGGCTCAAGAGTTTTTCTTCCTTGCACTTTCTGAATCTACTCCTGAGAGTGAGTTCATGTTGAGCAATTGAGAGGACAAGCCATTTGTCCTTCCATTTGTCTGTTTTCCTCCTAGATTACTCCTAGTTTTCCTCCTAGATTACTATCATCACCTTCCAGAGATGGGAAAAGTACTCACTTCTCATACTTAAGTAGAAGTACAGATACTTGTGTTAAAAAATACTCTGGTAAAAGTAGAAGTACTGATTTAACTTATTTACTCAAGTAAAAGTAACAAAGTACAGGCTTGGAAATGTACTTAAAGTATCAAAGTAAAAGTAGCCTTGCGAATGACAACCTTTTTTATGCAAAGCTACCTGGACCACAAATGTTACTAGAGTGCAAGCTGAGAAACTTCAGTAGCCATGGAGAAAAGGCTCTTTATGTATATATGCCATTGTCTACATTTTAAATGGATGTCTGCCAAAAGGCCTAAAACATCACATATGATTATTGTGACAGAGACTGGGACTCCAGGTTAATAAGATTCTGACTGAGCAAGATATGAATTCAATTGTGATTCTGTAATAATTCACAGATCCATCCATTTTTAATCAACATTTAAAGGAATCTACATGTAAGTTCTGCATACTTTTAGAGTACAACTAACCAGTGGTGTAGTCTATTTTTTTGTAGTGAGTATACTGTGATTTTCCCCTCCCAGCCTCATACTCGCCTGTCCCAGAGCGACACCCCAGACAGTCGGTACTGTGACGTTTCTGAATACGAACTGTACACGGACAACTGACGTTTAAGTATTGATGGCGTGTATTTAAAGTCCTGGAAATACAACACTTTTTGAGAAACGAAACCGAACCTGAACGCAACAGGACATCACATCACACAAATAAGCCATTTAACCGACACCCCTATACTGCCACACAAAACCATGACTAATAATTAGCATCATCATACAACCTTTGTATCGATTAGCAGTCAAATCTGCTGATAAGGGCCTACATTTACTCAGAAGTATTTAATAAACGGTTTACAATCTTCAACACCATGGCTAACAAATGCATAAAAAGCAGACGAAAGGAGAAAAAAGTTCCACTCTTTCTATTTTAGTTAATTATCTGACCATTGCTAACTAACATTACCATATAGTCATTTAATTGTGTAAAGCAATGCATATTTAAGATTTAAGAATTTACTCTGTTGCATAGTCATTGACCTTATGAGGCCAGGAATTCTCACTGTCTCTCTCTTCATCTGAAACAAGGAAATATAAACTTTGTATTCTGTTTACTGCTGTACTCAGACACACAGGTACACACACACATAGACACACAGACACAGGCGCGCGCGCGCACACACAGGCGCGCACACACACAGGCACGCACACACACACACGCACGTACACACACACGCGCACGCACGCACGCGGTATCATATAAGCTAGGCTACTCTCACTTACCCATAGACAGTAAAAGAAAAACTTACTTACACTTACCAGGTAACAGTAGCCGGCTAACGTTGCTGGCAGCTGCAGTATCACCCGACGTGGCAGCAGCTTTCAGAAAACACTGACGTAGTGTTATTTAGGTCTGTTTAGTAACGTTTCATATCTCTTTACTTATAAAACTTTGTTCAAACTCTAGGTAACTAACTAGTTGCGAGAAAGGAAAGACCGCGCAAAGAATGCAACTTGTTGTTGCTTAGTAACGTTAAGTGACTTCACGTCAGATCCAGGGCCACGGAAGCCCCGAAGGTCCAAATCTCAGAGCTTTCCAACACAGACGGGGTGAATTTATGAATGAAAATGAGAACGTTCCGTCACAAACAATGTTGTTACGTATCATCGCGCTTTTGTAAGTGGGTAAGTAACGAGCCACTTTTATAAAACGTAAGGAGTAGAAAGTACCGGTATTTGTGTTAAAAATGTAAGGAGTAAAAGTAAAAAGTCGGCACAAAAATAAATAGTAAAGTAAAGTAAAAATACCTGAAAAATCTACTTAAGTACAGTAACAAAGTATTTGTACTTCGTTACTTCCCATCTCTGTCACCTTCTAACTGCAGCAGAATACTCACATCCTACATGATGCTGATAAAAGCTGCCCAGCCAACATCACAACCTGAATGAAAGAAAAAAAGAAATTCACCATGTGACAGAGAGCGTCTGAGCGTCTGAGAGCGACTGAAGGTGAGGAGAGTGACACAGGAGAACTTGATAGTGTGAGAGGAAGTGGAGGAAGTTCTGATTGGGTTTAAAGTGATGCCAGCAAACTGTAGTGAAAAGAGACAGGAAGCTAAAAAAGTGAATAGCCCTGGGAAATATTTGTTATGGTTAAGCTTGGATTATCTCACCTATGAATATTTAGCTTTTAATGTACTTTAAAAGTGCACTTACTAAACTTGAAGGCAACAACAGAGGAGAACATAGAAGTATCAAACCTGCTCTAAAAAGAAAAGATCTGCCCACAATAGCTAAGCTGAAATTCAATACACTGAGCTTTAAGGGACAGTCCACCATGACAATGCATTATTGTGATATCACAAATTTGTCTGGCAGTGACAGGTCCAAAGAACCTTCCCTCTCTGCACACTGCAGTACAAATCACTGGTAATTGGCCTATTACTCCGTCGCCAGGTCTGCTCCTGTAGAGCTCGCTGAGCCCCGGGAGGAGCCGGCGCAGGGACCCGTCTCACCTTGTTTGAGTGGCTCAGGTATGTCTACCCCGGAGGGACTGCAGCCCACTTCTCTTAAAGAGATGTCCTGCAGAGAGAGCTGTCCATCACCAGACCTCCCAGTGTGTCAGAATCTGGAGGCCGAGCAACATTTGATCGCAGCCTCTAAGAGCATTTAAAACAGCGTTCCTCAAGCTTTCCCCTTCTCCAAGACAAAGACCTGAAAGAGGAGTGGCTCTTTCAGGTCTTTGTTAGAGCTGTCAGTCAGTGCAGACTTTTCATATACCAGTAATTACAATTTTAAACAGCTCTCAACCTCCCTGCTCAGTGTGTCACATGTCACTTGGACTTAAGCTTGTTGTTATGACATTCTTCCCCTAAAAGGCTCCACTAAGGCATCTATTGTCATTTGTCAGTCTTTGACTTAACAGAACAGGGTGCATTTACCTGCAGTCATACTAGACCTTGAGGACTACTGGTCCAAGAGCACATTGCTGTTTACACACCCAGACATCAGTATGATCTTTAAGTTTATTTCAAAATACACAAAAACGGTTCACATTTTTAGGCAATTTTTCAGGTTTAACATATTGGTTATGGCGCTAAATATTACTCATTTTCTGTGTCTGTGCCATTTGGTTTGGTTCACATTTGCATCACTGTCCCTTGCGTTTGTATGGAAATAAACCGAAATTATCACTGTGCTGTGATCTTTATTATAGTTGTAAAACAATATTCTGCCATTGCAAAAATAATGTTGATCAACTGCAATTTTTCTGGCGCATTTTCCATTTATTAAAATGATAAATAAGTAATCCTTTGGGCTAAGGATTCAGATAACTACATTTGTTTCCAGTTTCCAACTTCTTGTTTTATAATTTAATGATTATTTTATCCTTATAGAACATGTCTCTTTCTAGCATCTTAAACATGGACCAGTGTAGCTTCCTGCAACGTATTCGCCATGAAGATCAACAAGTAGTCTTTCTTAATAAAATATGAATAAATAAATACCAAACTGTCAGATTCAGTAACATTATTTGAATCAAAACAAGCTGAAATATTTACTAGCAGGAAGTGGAGAAGTGTCCAACACTGTCTCATGACTACTGACTGAGTGACAGGTCACATCTGCTCTGAATGCAGCCTTACAGAGCTGCTGCATTTCATTTATTGTGCATTAGCAGAACTGAAAATACTCTCTTTTTAGCCTCTCAAATAATGGATGCTTGACCTTTGCTCAGTCCATTAAACCGTGAACAATTTGATCTCTGAATAAATTTTAATGAACAAAGATTTCCCCCTGAGCAGACAATCACTTAATTGTAGCATTTTAAGAGGGACAATAGCTATATCTTTGCGTTACCTAATAGCGTCTTAGTGAACGTCCATAATCATTTCCACAACAGGGCACCACCAGAAGTCTCTGCCCCTGCCAGCACCCAATGAAAAGTGGGCTCAATTAAAAGCTTCATAAATATTAAACACTATCTATCAGCAAGTTATTCATATAAATGATGTATCTGCTTGCAAATATAGACTATCAACATCTAAATGTCCTCTGTAAATACAGCTCAGTCATGGAATCCTTGCTCTGCTGTAATTCCAGAGCCATCCAGTTTTAAATGGGCATGGGGCCAGCTCTGCACTTCGCCATATAGCTAACAGAGAGGCAGCAGTATTAATGTTTGGCTCTTGGTCGTATGGTAAGTGATCAGTTTCGTCAGGGCAGGGAGAACCCTGCACAGGGCTGGTTCATCTGTCACCAGACTGAAGGAGGCCTGTTGAGAGACACAGAGCGCTTGGAAGGAAAACTAAGACACTGAGGTGTTTGATATTTCACAACTGCATTTGGTAAAGTTCCATATCCCAATTATGTAATGATAACACATAGCTAATTACCCTGTAAATACATTGCCAACCATTTAGTAATAACATAACTGATGATGGCTACAGAAACTGTGTAAATGTCAACACAATACATCATAATGCGATGTTCAAAAAGAGTCAAAATGTTGCGATGTATAATTATAGAATCCATGAAAAGCAATGTATTTTTTTAAACAAGGCATTAAGTTGTCTAAATTATAATCTTATTAATAAGGAGTCTCTGTGAGTGACTCGCTATATTTCCGTGGTGAGTCCATTGGGTTATCTGACCCGCGTGTGCAATAGACGCCACACACAGCATGCTGTTGTATGGATGTAAACAGACCCAAAGGAAGGAATCTAATAAAGTCACGAGCCAAGTTAGCCATCGGAGCTAATAAATCTATAGCTGTTTGGGGCACTTTTACCTCGGGCCTCCAGGCAGTTGCCTATCTTGCCTAATGGTAGTGTCTGCTCTTGATTGAGTGTATTTCACAGTGTTTCTGGCAATGAGTAGCTGCAACTTGGGTATAATGTGACACAACTAATGTATTGCTCAGGACCAAAAAAAGCTCAGTGAGAGTGTGAAAAAGAAGTTCATGAGATGAGCGGTTCTCGAGAAAAGCTGGAAGCAGCAATACCACAGGAAAAGCATCAGTGCGGGCACTGCGCTAGTGAAATCAAATTTCAAAAGCGTTTTGTACCTTCTCAGTGATGATTAGTTTCAGAGAGAATCCCACAGCATTGTACCATGAATAATAGCACATGTATTTGTATTATTCATCAGCTCAGGGCTAAAATGGTCACTAGAAGTCACGGTGACAGATGCATTCTGGTCGGGTGCCAAATGCAGGCAAGTGAGAAGTCTCGGAAGTGTTTGCTGCAGGGTGTAAAGGAGCCCTGCAGGTCATGTTAGCCCTGTTCAGATATCCACAGCTAAACACCGGAGCTAACTAGGAAAGCTTTACAATGAGAAACCACCAAGTCCCAGAATTAACCCTTCAGTGTCTCAGCAGGACAACGTTACTATGTGTGGTCGAATCATGTCTGGTAGATAGAAAAAGTGTGAGTGAAGGACAGACAAATGGAGGGATGAATGGTACAGTACAATGGTTTTATTTTATAGTTGTATGGAATTTGGATACACTTGTTACATTGGACTTACTGTGGGGTTCTTTGAGTCAGTGGCCGCACAGAGTCAAAATGAAATGGTCAAAGCCATCTGATTTAGGTTTTCCTAATACGATCCATATGTGTTGTATGCTTGTGAATGATTCTGACCTACATTGTTTAGTCTGCATGGTTCCGTTTACATGAAAATGTGACAAATTCAACATCAGTGCTGTGTTTCGATCAAGAGATAGGTTTTAAAAATAACACATTATTGCAATATTTTAACAAATTAAGTTATATGAAGAATGAAGAAAACAGAGGCTTTCTGCAGTCATCATTAACATCTGTAAAGAGGTAAAAGCTCTATACTGATGTGTGCTATTTTTTAGCTAGAAAAGGTGCAGACAAACTCCTTACAATTTACAACTTTTATCAACTTACAATTGAGTGAAATTCTTAGCACGACCTGGTAAATCTTTATCTGGAGCTCACATAGCAATTGGTAAAATTCTGGAAAACTTGTCTTTAGTCAAACATTAGTGCCTCTATCTTTTACACATACTGCTGTAGAGTCATGTGTGCCTCTGAATGCTGTGCTAATTCCAGAGACCCTGTTTTCAATTATTCATGCCATGTACATAACTTTTCAATTAACTAATTGCCAGGCTCTGGAGATTTCTGCAAACAATGTGCCCCCGGCAGGGCACCAGCAGCCATGGAGGGGATTTCTTTACCTGTATTCTTAATACACAGTGACTTAAAGGGAAAAGAATTTAGTAAATATTCAAGAGAACAAAATGAGCTATTATAATAATAAATGCAGACTGAAGGACCACAGCGCTTTTATCATTCATGGACTTTCAGCTTTTGAGAGACATTCAAAAACAGGTACATTTTTGAAGAGTATATTATATATACATATATATAGACATACACACACATGGTGCAATTTGCTGGGATTTCACACTTTCTGGTCTATATCCCTGCCTCTGCTAAATTATTTTTTACCCCCCTCAAACTGATCAATGCTTATACACCAATAGACAATATATTTCATACTTAAAATCGAAGTATTTAAAACTTAGTAAAGCGCTGTAACGTGAATAGTCCATAGTGCGATGGAACAATAAAATCCGAAATGGACGACCCACTGACAGCGCTCACGTTCGTGAGATATTAGATGACATTGATGGTTCCATTAGTAGAAAAAGACAACTGAAGTCCGTCATCAAAGCAGACTGTAGCCTATTTATTTGTATGTTGATAGCACATTGTGCTATTTCATTTTGAGATTATTTCCCATTGAATTTTGAAGTTCATAAATACGTATTTTGGCATGCCTGGACAAGTGGCACTATGGTATTGGAAGGGGGATTTCATTCTCGCATGTTTTGTTTTGTTGTGCATGATCACAGACCCTATGTGTCTGCATGAGGAAGTTGAAGATAGGTTATTAGTAAGAAGAAAAGTTAATATATGTTTAAATATTCCTGCAAAAGTTCTGAAATTTGTGATTTATTTGCATGAATATAAATAAATAAATAAGTGTAATTATTCCACCTGTCCATGCTGCAAAGAAAACCCTCCTTAGAGCAATTTCAGTGGAACAGGGGACAACATCTACCATCTTCATTTCTTTATGGCCAGTACGGACTGGAGGAACAATTACAACGACCAGTGACCTTTTCAATGTATATATGGGCATGTCAGTACTGTCTTAAGATAGACTTGAGAAAAATGTGAACCTGTCCTTTAATTTGGTTGTTTTAAAGAAAAATCTGTAAGTATACATTGTGTATTTTTGTTCTTGTGTGTAGCCTAAATGTATCATTCTGAAATACACGAGACACACAAATGTCTTTTAAAGTTCAAGGAGGAAGCCAAATCACCTTGCAGCTACAACCATGTAAAACAATGGGATATAAAGACACACATGCACACGCTCCTTGAGCTGAACACGACTTGTTGCTCATAACAGCATGTGCAAAACATTTTTTCTCTTACTGTAGTAGGTTTACAGGGTGGGCTACCTGCACCTGATCTTGCTTATCTTATTTTTAAACGTTTACAACGTAAAACTTCTCAAGTATAAATAAAGATACTTCAGGAATATTTGAAAATGTGATACCTCTGTTGTTTTAATTATCATAATGCTGACAATATAAGCACACACGTTCTTGTAATGAAATCCTGTGATGAGCAGTAGTTACATGTCTAAAAAGTAAGCGAGAAGGGACTGTGATGTGAGGAAGTGCACAGCAGACAGCTGTAAGAAACTTGTTTCACTCACTTGCCAGATTCTGTCATGTTTCTGACAATCTAATCTCTCTGACCTGATGACCTGTCCACAGAGATAAGAAGCAGGGACAATAGGGAGTTCCCATGACCGTGGTGCTACACTGAGAACCGATGCATAATAGCAGCTTCTGTTATGTTGTTTTTGCTGGATTTACCACAATGCAGAGATTAATCTTTATCTGCAATGACCTGTAACACCAGCACTCAGATTTAAAGTATTTTTAATTATTCAGTTCAATTCAATTCAATTTTATTTATAGTATTAAATCATAACAAGAATTATGTCGAGACACTTAAATAGAGTAGGTCTAGACCACAGTCTATAATTTACAAAGACCCAACAATTCTAGTAATTCCCTCAAGAGCAAGCATTTAGTTAAGACAGTGGCAAAAACTCCCTTTTAGGAAGAAACCCAGGACAGACCCAGGCTCTTGGTAGGCGGTGTCTGACGAAGCCGGTTGGGGGTGTTATGAACAGTGGCAGTAACAGTCACAATAAAGATAATGGATCAGTGACTAGAAAAAGTAGTCGTAGTAGTTCATGTCATATCAGGGCACTGCAGGGGGTTACAGGATGTAGCATGGCACAGCAGAGCATAGCTGGACGTGTACGGTAGGCTACATTTCTTGAACACTAAATTTTAAGCTGCAAAAAAAATGCCTTAAAACCTAAGTCAGGATGACTCTCAGATATGATTGATGTGTTTTCCTGGGCTACATCAATTGAAAGCAGTCATCCTGACACGTACAAGGTTGGTAGCTTTGAAAACTTTTAAAAATTGTTAGATGAACTGAAGAAACAGGTTGTTTTGTCTAAATGCTTACTTTCTTCCTTTGTTTTTGGCTCCAGCCTCGCAACAAAAAAAATAATGTAATTTCAACCAGAAACCAGAGCGACTCAGATTTGTGATATTTTAAAGCAAGCCCCTGTTTATTCTTTGTCATAAACATCTCAACATCCATGATAACTGTCTCCATCTGGTCCTCATTCTCAAACCTATCCTCACTGGAATAACAGTAGACATTATAAACCGCATAAACGTATCTGCAGCTTCTTTAGGCTGTGCATGGACTTGTGGTCACTCCAGATCAAGCAGATTTGAATATAGTTAAAGTACGGCTGCCTCCGCCTTCAGGCAGGTAAACAATGTAATAGGAAACTGTCACAAGTGATTTGAGGGGTGCACAGCCAATAGCAGGATACAATATGACATTTCTCCTCAGATCATAGCCTCTTTATGGCAATCTGTTAAGTTGGAGGGTGTGTGAGGAGTAGCAGAGCATGAGAGGAGGAATAGGAGGGGGAGGTGGAGAACTGGAGAAGAATTTATCCAGGAGAAGAAAAGATCCATGATGGTAGAAGTGGAGAACAGGACAGAGATGACAGGAGGAGAAAGAGCAGTGGGAGGAGGCAGGGGAAAAGAAAGCGGAGGTGACAGGGTGAGTGCTGTACAGTGATAATACTGGCTCCTTTCAGCCAGTGCACATGGGTAAGGTGAGACTCCCTTCAAACTGTGCTTTCTGGGCAGTGGCCCAAGCCCGGGGCTGTCTGATTGATTTGCCCAGTAAAAGGCCCATTTGTGCAGCTGTGCCAACGCTGATTTCTCCCAACCAGCCCACTACAGCTCCCACTGCGGAAAAACCACATTAACCAACATGTAGAGACCCCTTCTGAGAGCAAATGAGGGTGACAGCACTTTCCTACACTGGCAATATGTGGATTAATGTTTAAGAACAGTTGTAACTGCATAAAATATAGTGTACATATATGACAGATACTAATGTTTAACCTGTTCTTTTTTACAGAATATATTTAATCTATTTTATCACTGAACATATGAGGTAACAGTATTTATGAAATTAAATTACCAGATCAGTGCAGTCAGATCCATTTACTGGCTTGATTTACATGGAGTGACTGTCATGTGAGGCCATGAAACAGAATACGTATGTGGGCCAAAATATGACAGATGTTGTCAATAACTGATTACTTATTATTTGACTAATAACAGGTTGCTTTTATCACAGGAAAGATTATTCTCAAAATAATCTCTGCAATAGTTCTCCAAGTGTTTTGTTAACCTCATGCAAACCTGAGCCTGTGCATATGGTTAAAATCAAAATTGAAATGAGAAGCATGACCGATGTCACAGTAACACATTAAGTATCAGGGGAAGCCATCATTAGCAGTTTCAAATCACGATAAAACAGAACTTGTGTGTGAGGAGAGGACGTAAGACATACAGTAAGTTTTTAGATGGGTGACAGATCAATACAGTGTAGTGTTGTACTTTCTTTGATTAAAAGAGAAATGGGCAGTTTCTGCGAGGTCTCCCATGTGATCGTAGGCCTTTACGAAGTTTCTTCATCCAGCCTGGGACTACGGTGTCTTTGTACAAAAATATCCATAATTATGAAAGCATTAATAACTTTACCTAATCTCCGATATCTCCGCATCACTTCAAGCTAGCGTCGTTCTGTTTGTTTAGCCTGAATGCTAACACCTGGGCCTTTCCACAGATGGCTTCTGTGTGATTGTAGCCCTTCCAGAAGCTTTGTAATCCGGCCTGGAACGTCAGTGTCTTTTCGGAGACTTTGCTAAATAATTCCACAACTGAATGTATATTTAGTCATCTTTTCGTATGAAAATCTATTGTTTTACTGTTAGCACTAGCCATCTTCAATTCCTGTATTCAATGGGCTGTGTCGACCAATCAGAGGCAGTCAATGCAATGGGACCGATACTGCCACATTTCTGACTGTTACTTTGCTGCTACATATACATATATATATATACACCAAAAATGAAACAAATAAGCCAAAATAATTATATAACAGCATAAATGTAATAAATAATGCATAGACCATTCGCGCATTTAGATAGAATTGTAAGGCATGTGCCGAGGGAGCATTGAGCATGGATGAATAGCTTTTATTGGCTTTGTGTACATATTTTATGTCACTTATTGACAGGGAAATGGACATGAAGTGATGTCGGGAGAAAGACAGCTCGCTTTCCGTTTAGTTTTTTCTTTTGTCTTTATAGTCATATAACAATTTTGAAATCCCTGCAGGATACATATCATAATAGCCCAGATTTTCCTAAAAAAATGGTGTTTAGAATTTAATTGTGCATTTATTTATTTATACGTCATCATCATATTATTAAAACACAATTTCAGAAGGTACAATGATCATAGGCCGTGTGAAATAAGATTAAGGTTACACAAGCATTATTACACAAGGAGACCAGGCGAACCAAAGATTGGGGAAAAAATGGCTTAGGCCCCAGAGGGTTATAGCCGATATTATCTAGAAACATGTAATATCGTGGACAACTACTTACATATGTCATTGTGGTTATTTATGGACATTGTTGGAGTTACACTTGTGAGTACAATGATGTAAGACTTGCTCATGTGGTGGACTAATTCTTTCTGCACAATTACTATTACCACTGAAGACAAAAATAATGACACTGTTGCTTGCTGAAAAAGACCACTGAGGATCTTTTACAAGAAACTAAGCATGTTTTCTTTTGACTGGGGACTTGTCCATTTATAGGTTGGTGGAGATGCAGGTTTTAAGTGCAGAGAAGTGCTGCGCTCATCCCTATGTGAATCAAACCCTCTCTGATTAGCCATTCAGAGTGGATGGGATAAGGCAGGCCCCAGGTGGCCCCCTCTGTTAAATGGCAGATTAAAGAGTGCACAACTAATTTCTTTAGCCTAATCTTATTAAAGGAAAAAACAGCTGTCATCTGTCACCATGTGAATAC